>JAHLWY010001642.1:0-17169 GCA_020002185.1 Paraescarpia echinospica
CTTTGTTCTGCCACATTAGTTCCGTGTGGCTTCTGCTGGGAATCTGTACATCACTACGTTTCAAATGGATTTGTGCAACCGATCGATTTGTGCATCCAAATGCACATCATCCTGTCATTATGTTGCAAAGTAGGAGTACGTAATAAAATTGATGCTTTCTTATGCTCATCATGTTTGGATTGTGTTCTACAGCATATTCTTCAAAATTTGTTGAAACAAGTTTTTGTTAAGCGAACTATACAGGGAGTACTGTATAAAAAGATGTCGACAAAGTTGCTTTTACAATAATTTTGAAAATTCATAAAATATAAATGTTCCACAACATTCAAAATGTTTTAGGGATCTTCTTGAGCTAAATACACCAATGATGACTGAAAACAGTGTTTTAAAATATGCGTTACTTTTAAAGTTTTGTAATTTTTTTACTTTATTTCCGTCATACAATGGCCATTTTATTAGTTATCGAAACAGGAGTTCGACAGAAACAAATTCAATATTTTTTACTCTAAATGATGGGCAGTACAAATTATTACACTCCCATTACAAGATAAAACATGGTTTTACACTGATGCAATATATGTTAATACTCTGTCGACAATAATGTTATGCTCTTTATAGATCTACATTTTCCAAACTAAAAGTAAACGTGTAGATATGTAGATAGGAAATGTATATAAGAAAGTACATAACCACCTATCCTGTGATGTATAATGTATTTATACTGCTTATGGAAATAGCAGTTGGATTTATGGTGCAAATCAAATGGTTTCATTATTGAATGTTTCTCGGCTTCAGTAAGTTTCTGTTATCTAAACGTTTCATTAAAACTTCACTTCAAAATGTATAGCCAGATGTACCTAGTGAAAAAAGAACATGATAGTACCATAGTTTTTATATTCCAACAAAAACAATGCCAATCATTCAATATGAAATCGGCGTCGCCGCCATGGCATCGGCGGCTTCGTGCATGGAGAGGTGTTGTTTTTTTCTTTTAAATCATTCGGTCTGTCATGAACTGTCGCTACGTTCATTCTCCGTTTATTCCATATATTTTCTTTCTTTTCTTTCTTGAATCTGTGACGTAAACAGCAGCTGGTCCACGTTTCATTTTGATAATTTTATTGGTCACGACTCGTTCACAAGGCGATGGCTAATCCATATAAACACGTGTTGATGACGTATTTCTTGCATCTATTAACTCGGTGTAGCTAATCGAAGTCTGACGGACAGTCCCGAATATTCATGAGCATGCCTTATAGGGATCGTGAAGGTGGGCGTACGCGGAGTTATTTTTTCGATATATTGTCACGGTCATTAGTGATTAATAAAACATAATTCTAATGAAATAAAGGCATAGAAATACATGAAATAATCATATTAACATGATTACTTAATAATTGGGTACATTACAAAGATAACAAATATAATTCTCAAAGAATCCCTTTAAGAGTGGATCCGCGATTGAAAGGAGTCGCAAGGCAGTTTTCTCAATGTTTATAAGGGAAGCGGACATTCGCTTTGTTTATGCAATTAATTCATACTCTGTCTCAGTGTATGTATGTATGTATGTATGTATGTATGTCTGTCTGTCTGTATGTATGTCTGTCTGTCTGTCTGTCTGCCTCTCTCTCTCGCTCTCTCTCTCTCTCTCTCTCTCTCTCTCTCTCTCTCTCTCTCTCTCTCTCTCTCTCTCTCTCTCTCTCTCCCCCTGTCTCTCTACCCTGTCTCTCTCGTGCTCTCTCTCTTCCTCCCTCCCGCCCTCCTTCCCTCATGACACCTCTATATCCCTGCCTCCCTCTCTCTCTCTCCCTCTCTTCCCCATCATACCTTCGCTCTATCTCTCCTCTTTCTCTATCTCTCTCTCTCTCTCTCTCTCTCTCTCACCTCTCTCACCAACATTATAATTTTCACACTACCAAAATATCACTGAACACCAAGACGACACACTGATCTGACTAAAAGTTGGCCTTTTAATCTAATGAGTTATGCAACGGAATTGTTCGTTTACAAGGCTACGCCTCTAAACATTGATCTAAACATCACCCGAACAATAAAACTTGTCTACGGCAACCTGCGATTAATTATGTGCCTAATTCGAACACGTTTGGTGACTTGTCGGAGCACTGTGTAGTGGCCTGGTAGTTGTTTGTCAATGACACTCGCAACCTTTTAAATAGATTTCGACATTGAAGTTGCACGTTCCGAATATAAATCGATGAATGAATTTGTAAGGCACATGAGTAATGACACTATCAACACACACTAATGTTGTCAATAGGTATTTCAAACACAAGTGTCGACTATTTATTACGGTAGTCCGTTGTTTGACCACAAGAGAATTCACACTAAGAGGTGGCTGTTCAAACAGGTACCGGCGACGCACAAATGAAAATCGACAAACAATACTAGCTATTATTAGTATTACTTTTCCAGACCACCAGAGAGTGTTCTAAAGATCAGTATTAAAGAAGGGACACATGTAATGCGATTATTAGTTTGACACATACAGAACAAAGCAAGCGATCAGAGCTTTTCTATGTTCAAACCAAAGCGCTGTGTTTTGAATGTGAGATACAGAAGCAAATATAACAGTTTGCTCCGTAAATTGAGCGCGATAACAGTTATTTCATCCAAGCGTAAGAAGAAGGAAGAAGAAGGCCGAATGCCGAATGCACGTAGGCTACACGCACGCACGCACGCACGCACGCACGCACGCACGCACGCACGCACGCACGCACTCACGCACTCACACACACACGCACGCACGCACGCACGCACGCACGCACACACGCACACACACACACACACGCAAAACACACGCACACACACGCGCGCGCACAGACACACACACGGACACAACGATGGTGAGGCTAGATTATTTTACATGTACTGCTGCGCCATGGGAAGGGGGACAAACCGCAATTAAGATGGGAAGACTGCGATGACAGGGTGTCCAAAAGGCGAAGGATGACGTTGTAGCGCGACAATACTTCCGGTAGGGAGAATTAGAAAGGGACAAGAGCCCGGCCGGTCAAAAGTACATAAACCAGCATCACCTGGTTGGAATCACAAGAAAAAAACAAATTAATCATATTTATCAGCAACGTGTGTAGAATAGAACCTTTTAAAAAAAATTGCCCGATTTGAGAGAAAGTTCCTTTAGAAACATCTACGGTGAAATGCGCAGTGCCCATTCTACGGGACGATGCTGGATGCAGATTGAGTCATTAACAATGCATAGTTTAATTTAACGCGTTCCCTCATTAAATAATATGACGGATCGACATAATTTGCGACCTTTGAGTTTAGTACACATTGCCTACAAGGACCTACTTGGGCTCAAAGTACACTAAGCGAATCCTGCAAAGCAATATTTTATGTACACATAATATGTAGCTTACTGTGTTGTCTTCGTTTTGTATGAGATTCGCTTAATCAGTGCTTCTCATCCATACTTTTGTGTCACCTGTCAGCGCGACAATTACCGTGGTAGGGTCCCGTCGGCACTTGAGTCGCTATATGGCAACCTAACACCGTCACTTCGGGTGTTGTTCCATCTAGTCTATATCCACGCAACAAGTGATCACATCCACTCTGTCTCTCTCGCGCGCGCGCCTGTCCTGGTGAACGTGTTCAGGCGTCTGCGATCGTCCGTCCTCGAGTGCAGTCTGATCGTGCGTTACCAGGTATCTGTGTGGTGTGAAAGCAGAATGTCTACTTTGTTGAACGTTCGTCGCCGCCTGAATGGGTCTCGCCGTGTTTACACAACTGTCCCCCGCGTGTAGAATGTAATTCGTGTCAGTGTAATTGACACAACTGATCACAGCCTGAAGGCATTTGTATATATTATTATAAGGTGTCGAGGTGAAAGACCCTGCATTCCCAGTGTGGTGTTTACTTGTGGCAGTAAGTTCCTAGCGTGCATGTCGAGATTAATCGACCGATAGAACCAATCAAGCATGCAAGCAAGCAACAAAGCAAGCAAGCTTTAAATAAAACAATCACTCAACAAACCAACCAACCAACCAATCAACCAACGAATGAAATAATCAATCAATCAATCAACCAATCAATCAACCAATCAATCAACCAATCAATCAACCAACCAATCAACCAACCGACCAATCAATCAATCAATCAATCAACCAGTCAATAAATCAACCAATCAATCAATCAATCGATCAATCAATCAATTAATTAATAAATTAACCAACCAATAAACCAATCAATCAAGCAAGAAAGCAAACAAGAAAGCACGCAAGCATTAGATAAAACTCAACTCACTCAACAAACCGACAAATCAACACACAAAAATTATTTATTAATGAATTACTTAATTAATCGATCCATCGATCGACCGACCGACCGACCGACCGACCGACCGACCGACCGACCGACCGACCGACCGACCGACCGACCGTTCGGTACATCAATCAATCAATCAATCAATGAATCAATCAATCAATCAATCAATCAATCAATGAATGAATGAATCAATCAATCAATCAATCAATCAGCCAATCAGCCAATCAGCCAATCAAATAATCGATCGATCGGTCGACCAATCAATCAATAAAACAAGCAATCAATTATTCATTTATTCTATCCATCACACAACCAATCGACAAATCAATCAACCAAGCAATAACGTTAGTAGTATCTCGCGTTATTCAAACAAATAAGTTTATAACATAATTTACACAGTTTCATCTTATAAGTAAATCGCTTAAAAGGCGTATAAAACAAAAGTAACATATTTATAATGTCGTTATACTTTTACACCTTTACGACTAAACCAAAACAGCTAAAATCAAATCAAATCAGGATGTTCCAAACAGATAAGATTCGAGGGGGACTAGTTTCTGTATTCTTCAATGTTGGTTCAACGCGAACCACATATGAATGTGTATTGATAAAATAGCGCAATAAACACCTAGTATGTTTCTCCCATATCTACGTAAAATTCCTTACCCAATTTTGTTGTTTGCATTGCGCGCGCATTGGACCACGTGAGAGTGAACATGCAGTAGCGTTGCCCAGTCCACGTTGGCACCAGCCTAGACCCGCTCCCAAAAGCAATTTCAGTTGTATGCAAGCTATACGTTTGCACCCGTCGTTGAAGCTATATTGGTTTATTATTTGGATTGTCCGTTATGTCTAATACTGATGAATTCGTTAACACAACATCAACAGCTTTCGTTTTGTAACGAAATTAGTCAGCGATTCCTGAAGTCGTTTTAAGTTTAACATTGTTTCGTCACTCGGCAAACTGTGTTTGTGAACTACAAAGATTTGTATTTAAAATATAGTTTATTAAAATAACGCTTCAGCCTGGTTCAGCTAAAACACCATCGAGTGGCCGAGGAGGCAAACTGCCAAGGTCGACTATCGCCTAGTCGCTCTATGGTACAGACGCAGGACTACGTCGTTGTCCAGTATAATTAATTCGTGTTTAATCAATAAACATACGCTTTGCTGTTGCTTTATTATTCTAGTCAGTGTAGTCTGTATCGCGATACGTATTGTATCGTGACTTCTGTATCGTGATACGTGATATCGTGAAGTGGTGTATCGTTCCGCCCCTAGTTTGCAGCACTAGGCTTATACATGTAATAATTCTCCGGAGCTCAGAGGGTCGCGCAACAATTGACAAGGTCGGCGTTTTGGTCTGTTGTTGAGTAGTTTGAATCGACATGGTCATCCTCCGGTTGGCTCTACATTGGCGCAGACACGAGAGCCAGTTTCCCGAGCGTCAGTTAATTACATTTGTTAATTCCATTTGTTATGACGTACATTTAAATAGAGTTTTGCGTTAACGCATGTTACGTAAAACGTCCTCGACTGATTGGCGGACACGTTACGTGGTACGGAACAATCTCAGAAACCACGCGTAACGCGCTACGAGCAATCGATTAACGTTTGTCTAATGTCCGGTTTTAACCCTTAAAATGTGCCGAGCAATATATTTGTCCAAATAACTAACGTGGAGCAATGGGTGGAAGCCTTCCACATCTTCGTGGCAGTGTATACCCAAACCCATCCACTCACCATATCCGCCGTAATTAAATATACCAGCATTATTCATACGTTGGCGAAACGTTCAGGCTTTGCTGCAGCAATGTTTTACGACAATAACTTCATTTAAGTATCCCGCCTCCACCCCAGTTCTATCTATATTAAATTACATGCACTACGATAACACAGCTAAAAAAGAGTTTCAGTGGGTACATTCGCCACTGTGTACATTCGCCAATATACAGGGCTTAAAAGGTCTTCTTCACTTCACTTCATTTCACTTTTCCCATAACCCGTAAGGATCGTTGGAGCACCACTGACGACTTCTTAACCAACTCTCTCCACGTTTCCCTGTTCTCCACAACCCTCTGGGAGTCGGCGAACTCCAGTCCTGTCCAGTCTTTGATGTTGTCTTCCCATCTCTTTTTCTGTCTACCTCTACTCCCCCCCCTCGCTTGGTACCGTGCAAGATGGTCTTTGCAAGGCCAGATGTTCGTGAGATGTGGCCGTACCACTTCAGTTTACGCTTCCTGACTGTGTAAGGAGGTCTTCATAAGGTCCGATGGCTCGTTTGATCTTGTTTCGAACGTCTTCGTTAGTAACATGATCTTTGCATGATATGCGCAAGATTTTCCGAAAGCATCCAATTTCCATGGCTTGTGTCCTCTTCTGTAGACTGCTGAAAGGGTCCATGTTATGTCTAGCAGATAATAAATTGATGTATGTAATAGACTACGATGAATTTTATTTACAGTTCACGTACGTGATGTACTTGGCGGGTTTGAAGCCCCCACCTTGAGACATAACAGTTTCATAATGTATATACATACGTATGTTTTACAGTTACGTGCATCCAATGTGATTATTAAATACATGTCGTTTCCCTATAAGAAACGGGCCTATTTCAATTCAAACCTGCGTGTGTTTCCTTTCATTCTGAAGTGCTGCTGTATAAATAATTAAATAATTAAATAACTAAATAACTAACTAACTAACTAAATAAATAAATATTTAAGGTTATATATATATGTATATACATATATACATATATAAATAACCTTCATCGCACTCTCATTCCTACAAATGCACATCATTGGTATTTGGTAGCCAGTCCGCCAATGTGCACGAATCCACCGGATGTTTGGTCTTCTTCACCTCCAACATGATCAACATGATGATCAACCGCTCTTTCTGGTATCCGACCACACCATTTCTGTCCTATAAAGACTAATCTCCAGCCAATGCTTCTAGAAAACATCGTTCCATTTGGCAGCTCTTCTTATAATTCATGTTTGTTATCCACTAATTTGGCAAGATCGGCAAATATGGCCAAACACGACGCGAGCCAAGCTGGCCTGTGACTTGCGGCAGTTGCGGACCCGACAGAGGATTCGTGGGCCCCGAACGCAGAATAGAATAGAATATAATTGTATTCACTCTAACCACATATTGTGGTACACACACACACGCATGCACGCACGCACGCACGCACGCGCACGCACGCACGCACGCACACGCACACGCACGCACGCACGCACGCACGCACGCACGCACACACACACACACACGCACGCAGGCACGCACGCACACACACACACACACACACACACACACACATCTCTTTCTATCGGTGCACGGGATAGACTGTGCAAGGCGGGGGAAGGCAGCCACCCATCATCCCGTTGAGACTCAAACCTTCAACAACATCCGCTCCCGAGGCTCTCCAAAACACTTCCTAAATGACACAAAAATAAAGGGGCGTGAACTCTAGGTACACGACCTAGATTCGCAGAATATTCTAATCCATTTATACTCGTTCAAGCAAAACGGAGGAGTTCATACGCCCTCACGTCCGAATGGACCCGCGCCAACAAACACGGGCACTATGCCGGCATACTTTCATAAACTACTCTCACGTATGTGTATAACACGTATTAGGGAAATGCGTTCTTTTTGTGAGTACCCTGTGATTTATACCTCAGTCACCACAACAACGTCTCAATCAACGCTCCAAATTGAAACTTTGACTGTTTTGTCGTTGGCTTTATTATTGCAACCGTGATTGCGTTTGTTCAGAGCGTTTTTTTGTGTCACATAATAAACCGATTGTTTGAAAGTGATTACCACATTTTAGATATACTTTTGTAGTTGCATGTTTTAGAGACTTTTAAAAATTTGTATGTGCATATTCTATAGGTAGGTTATAATTAGCATATTTTAAAGATGTTGTGTTTGCGCGTGTGCTTATCACAGAGATAATTAGTCGTAGATATCTAGTTTTAATTTTAGAGCCATGCATAAAGTACGACAAGCTATCTGTAGATATTTATGAGAACCTCCCCCTTGTAACACGGGCACCGTGTATGCACACCATAAAATTGCGTTCGTTTTGCAAAAGAGCCTCATATGATGCATGTATCTATACATTAATACTACTTATTATATTATTTGCATAGCTGTATTGGTTCGTTGTTTATACGCAAACTATAAGTCTGTAAAAGTAAGTAAAACGTCTGTAGACCCGACATCGCAGGATTTCGCTTGAAATCTCCACAACAACTGGGGGAATAATGAATACTGTATATACATAATGTCTGATATCGACAGCTCGACAAGACAACCTTTAAAAAATTGTCATGTAACGCTTATCCAGAAACCATCAATCCTATGTAAAGCTTTGTCACGTGTGTCTGTAGACCACCATCCCACTAAGCGTGACGTACTTTATGACTGACCCCTTTGTATATTTTAGAAATACACTTTTTATTTTTGATTATTCATGTGATTTTTAATTAACCTTGAAAGCGGTTTTGAGAAGTTTAGGCTGGAATGGTCGCTGTAGAAGTACAGAGGAACTCGCCATAATGGTCAATCTCGGTGAAGTGACCTGAATGGCCGCTGTAGAAGTACAGTGGAACTCACCATTAAGGTCAGTCTCGGTGAAGTGACCTGAATGGCCGCTGTAGAAGTACAGTGGAACTCACCATTAAGGTCAGTCTCGGTGAAGTGACCTGAATGGCCGCTGTAGAAGTACACTGGAACTCGCCATTAAGGTCAATCTCGGTGAAGTGACCTGAATGGCCGCTGTAAAAGTACAGTGGAACTCACCATTAAGGTCAGTCTCGGTGAAGTGACCTCAATGGCCGTTGTAGAAGTACACTGGAACTCGCCATTAAGGCCAATCTCGGTGAAGTGACCTGAATGGCCGCTGCAGAAGTACAGTGGAACTCGCCATTAAGGTCAGTATCGGTGAAGTGACCTGAATGGCCGCTGTAGAAGTACAGTGGAACTCACCATTAAGGTCAATCTCGGTGAAGTGACCTGAATGGCTGCTGTAGAAGTAGAGTGGAACTCGCCATTAAGGTCAATCTCGGTGAAGTGACCTGAATGGCCGCTGTAGAAGTACAGTGGAACTCACCATTAAGGTCAATCTTGGTGAAGTGACCTGAATGGCCGCTGTGGAAGTACAGTGGAACTCACCATTAAGGTCAATCTCGGTGAAATGACCTGAATGGCCGCTGTAGAAGTATAGTGGAACTCGCCATTAAGGTCAATCTCGGAGAAGTGACCTGAATGGCCGCTGTAGAAGTAGAGTGGAACCCGCCATTAAGGTCAATCTCGGTGAAGTGACCTGAATGGCCGCTGTAGAAGTACAGTGGGACTCGCCATTAAGGTCAGTCTCGGTGAAGTGACCTGAATGGCCGCTGTATAAGTACAGTGGAACTTGCCATTAAGGTCAATCTCGGTGAAGTGACCTGAATGGCCGCTGTAGAAGTACAGTGGAACTCGCCATTAAGGTCAATCTCCGTGAAGTGACCTGAATGGCTGCTGTAGAAGTACAGTGGAACTCGCCATTAAGGTCAATCTCGGTGAAGTGACCTGAATGGGCGCTGTAGAAGTACAGTGTAACTCGCCATTAAGGTAAATCTCGGTGAAGTGACCTGAATGGCCGCTGTAGAAGTAGAGTGGAACCCGCCATTAAGGTCAATCTCGGTGAAGTGACCTGAATGGCCACTGTAGAAGTACAGTGGAACTCGCCATTAAGGTCAATCTCGGTGAAGTGACCTGAATTACCGTTGTAGAAGTACAGTGTAACTCGCCATTAAGGTAAATCTCGGTGAAGTGACCTGAATGGCCGCTGTAGAAGTGCAGTGGAACTCACCATTAAGGTCAATCTCGGTGAAGTGACCTGAATGGCCGCTGTATAAGTACAGTGGAACTCGCCATTAAGGTCAATCTCGGCGAAGTGACCTGAATGGCCGCTGTAGAAGTACAGTGGAACTCGCCATTGAGGTCAATCTCGGTGAAGTGACCTGAATGGCCGCTGTAGAAGTACTGTGGAACTCACCATTAAGGTCAGTCTCGGTGAAGTGACCTGAATGGCCGCTGTAAAAGTACAGTGGAACTCACCATTAAGGTCAATCTTGGTGAAGTGACCTGAATGGCCGCTGTAGAAGTACAGTGGAACTCACCATTAAGGTCAATTTCGGTGAAGTGACCTGAATGGCCGCTGTAGAAGTACAGTGGAACTCGCCATTAAGGTCAATCTCGGTGAAGTGACCTGAATGGCCGCTGTAGAAGTACAGTGGAACTCACCATTAAGGTCAATCTCGGTGAAGTGACCTGAATGGCCGTTGTAGAAGTACAGTGGAACTCGCCATTAAGGTCAATCTCGGTGAAGTGACCTGAATGACCGCTGTAGAAGTACAAGTGACCTGAATGGCGAAGTGACCGTATTAGAGAGACTAATTTCCTATATTTAGTGACTATCACAGGTTGACCTTAATTACAAGGGGATTTGTTTTACTGTGGTGACCGTGAGCGAGGTTTCACTGTAGTCATAATCTAGATGACGGAAGCCGTGTAATCATCCGACCGGAACTAACTAGACCGGTCCGTAACTTCCTGTTTGCAGATGTACCTGACGGTCCCTGTATTCCTGTTTGCAGATGTACCTGACGGTCCCTGTATTCCTGCTTTCAAATGTACCTGACGGTCCCTGTATTCCTGTCTTCAGATGTACCTAACGGTCCCTCTATTCACGTTTGCAGATGACGTCACAGTAGCGACCGGAGGCAAGTCAGGCAGCGGGCGGTGGAGCCTCGGCGCCGTCACCGTCGAACCTATCGTCTTCTTGTTCATGTTCGCGATTGGGTTTCATTGACCCGACGACCCAGGCATTCATCTACTACAAGGTGCACACTGCTCACCTCTTCCCCGGTTCTCGCCGTACTAGCCGTGTGTTACAAGGTTGAACTGACGTCGTGGTAGTCTTCACAATATTCCATCTGTATACCAACGTCGTGGTTGTTTTCACCCGGTTGTACAACGCACCGACCCTCTTAGCTACAAGCCGCCACATTGTTGTACTTCGTATCCACGACACGCACTGTGTCGTGTCAACTAGTCACAGCCTTCATTGGCTCCGCCGCCAACCCGGAATTGTATATCATTTAACTGCGTGATTGTTCTACATATTGCTTACGGCTGTATTATAATTTATACAATTCCAAAGTAAAGTCTATGTATCTATCTATGATACTGTGTCATGACACTGTCATACTGTATTGTCACGTACTGTGTCATGCTACTGCATTGTGTTACCGTGTCAATCTACTCAGTACTACGTCATGCTACTGTGTCATGTTACAGCGTCATGCTCCTGCGTCATGGTATTGCATCATGCTACTGCGTCATGCTACTTTGTGGTGTAACTGCGTTATGTTACTGTGTCGTGTTATTGTGGCATGCTACTGCGTCAAGCATTCATGCAGTTGCATCATGACGCTGCATCATGCTACTGCGTCATGCTACTTTGTGGCATGCTACTGCGTCATGCATTCATGCAATTGCATCATGACGCTGCATCATGCTATTGCGTCATGCTAACGCTTCCTGCTGTTGCATCATGGTACTGCCTCGTGCTATTTTGTAATGTTACTGTTACGCTACTAACTCGTGCTACTGCACCAAACTCCTGCATCTTATTGCGAATAAAACGAGAGCTGATGCATACGAAATAGCTTTTTGAAAACGACAGATATTTGATGCAATTGCCATTTTAAAAACATGACGAGATACATTATTTAAAACACAACTAGTGTAAACGAGATGATCCGTAATAAAAAGTGTTGTTTTATATCCCAACGGAGACAACGTAAAACATTATCGCGTTAATCATTCGTAGATAATACATGTACTAAAATCATGCAGCTGGTTCACGTCAAGCTGGTGCTACTGCTGCCGTCGCTCGGGCAGCTGATCGGCTTGGCTCTGCTGCCCCTCAACGCCATGTGTCCGCAGTGGCCCGTGACCGCCGTCATGCTCTGTCCACTTGTCGCCGGCATCGGCGGCGGCTGGATGACATGCCTGCTCGCCTGCTGGGGTAAGACCACATTAAGGATTCGTCCGCCATTACCCACCGAAAGAGTGCCCTTGAAAATACCGTTTTGGTGTCATGTGTGAATTTTGTTCGAGCACTTTGGCATGGCACATGTCAGTCCAGTGAATACTGAATGTACTACTACATCAGATCTTTCACAAGGTAGCAATAAACATACGCTAGTCGCTCGCGTATTCGCACAGTGGCTATTTTGCAGAACGCACCAATATTTCAAAATCCGTCACCAGATTGGGGCGAAATTGAGGGGTGTCAGGTTTGGGTGGATTTTTCTGAAAACTGAGGTATGAGAATTTTACGAGTTTTCCACAGCACTTGTGTCAATGGAGGTTAAATATGCTGTGAAATTTTCAAGAAAATTGTTCGTCAAATTTAGCAGGAAATGAAGGAAACGTTATAATGGCCGCCTATGTAAAATTTAAATGTGGTCTTACCCCAAATTAGAAATACGCCCGTTTTATCACAAAAACTGCCAAAATGTGATTTGAGCGACGGGTGATGGTTTTTCGGCTGTATTTGGAAGCTGGTGTAGACCAGAATTTCGTGCAGCTATTGCATACTGTTAGTATTACATCTAAAAGAAGTTTTAAAAGTAATTAATAAGCCAGTTATTATGTGATATGCATGGAAAATAAAGTGATAATTTTGGTCTAATACTAACGTGGGTGTTTCTGCTGTTCCAACTTGTCCTTCCTAATTATATGGCACTTATATATATCATACTTGGATCGCACAATAAGCAATAATGGGCAAGCAGGCAACATTTTGATTCCACCCCCCCCCCTAACGCGGCCCTAATTTTAGTGAAATGTTGGCCACAATAGGAAGCAAGTTGTCCACACACTTCTACTAATCAGGCATCTAGCACCTATTTTTTATAGCAACATCCATACACTAACTGAGACAAGAAGAACAATTGAGAATCTACATAAATATACCACGAATGTAACAGAGAATATCATAACAGTGTGTGACTCTCCAAATGTGCAGCGACCGCAATGATCCAAATTAGTTCATTTTTAGCCATAAAAATTAAAACTGGTCACCTAAGAGAAGGGTCATATGTTGAAATTGTGTACATGGACTGGCATGCTATCATTTTCAACGATCATGTGCTTTTCAGCTGTAATATAACCGAATCATACCGAAGTTTGCACAAGGCAAGGCAGCTTAAACTAATTGTAGGCTGACGTCAACTACTCTGACAAGAAGCTGTTTTTACCACTGGTATTTTGTACGTTATATCCGTATATTTAACATCAGAAATGTTTGCTAGTACCCTTGTAAGAATTTGGCGATGTTTGAATAAAATATGATTAGGACAATGGACTCGTTGATGTACTTGGAGAGATACTGGGTGCCACAACTGTCAACAACCTTTATCACGTGTCTTGGATGTCCTTGTCAAACGTTTGTTTCTTTCTGAAATTAACTATTTTGCCAGTAGTATCTCTTGTTTCCAATAATGTGTGTACATCAGCGAAATATATAGTGGCCAAGTAATTGACGTGTGGCGATGTTTGGACACTCTGTATCAAGCAGAGATCTGCGCCTGTGTAAAAGTATGGTTATTTTAAGGGGGGTTAGGACAACAATTTGTGTGACGCAAGATTCACGTTCCACTGGGCATCTCAGTTTTGGTTTCATAATGTACTATGTATATACCTCAATTTACACCCAGCATTTTAGCCCGTTATCTACAATATAATTGTAGTTACCATCAAAAGACGCCTCTGTGCCTTTCAATATTGTGAATATTGTTTAAATGCCTGGCTTGTGCTTTTGACACCTACTGGTGTCGTACACGAGTGACATATAGTTCACGATTGCATCAGATTATTTAGCATAGTTTGTGGGCATTACATAATAAAAAAATTCGTGAAGATTTGCAAAGTGCATGTGCAATAAAATGCTGCTTAAAATAATGATTTTGTGTATTTTTTGCAAAAGGATACAACATTTTATGAAAAATAAAAAAAAAATTATTTCGTTAATATTCTATTAATTTGATTCCCATATCGGTAAGATACTGTGTTGGCCTGTATGCTGTGCTCAGTACCATTCATACCAGGCAAACGTCGTATGTAATATAAAGTACCGAATAAGCATGTTTAAACCAACTCAAGGCGCTGTTTAGCTTGGAGGTGTGCACAGTTTGATGACGCATATTTTAATTGTTACTGAGACAGTGTAAATTTCCCTTTGTGGTTAATCTAGTTATATGTATAGCTTGATATAAATCTAACTTTCGTGAAGATTTGCAAGATTCAGGAGATCTATTTGGGGTAAGACCACATTAAGGATTCGTCCGCCATTACCCACCGAAAGAGTGCCCTTGAAAATACCGTTTTGGTGTCATGTGTGAATTTTGTTCGAGCACTTTGGCATGGCACATGTCAGTCCAGTGAATACTGAATGTACTACTACATCAGATCTTTCACAAGGTAGCAATAAACATACGCTAGTCGCTCGCGTATTCGCACAGTGGCTATTTTGCAGAACGCACCAATATTTCAAAATCCGTCACCAGATTGGGGCGAAATTGAGGGGTGTCAGGTTTGGGTGGATTTTTCTGAAAACTGAGGTATGAGAATTTTACAAGTTTTCCACAGCACTTGTGTCAATGGAGGTTAAATATGCTGTGAAATTTTCAAGAAAATTGTTCGTAAAATGTAGCAGGAAATGAAGGAAACGTTATAATGGCCGCCTATGTAAAATTTAAATGTGGTCTTACCCCTAATTAGAAATACGCCCGTTTTATCACAAAAACTGCCAAAATGTGATTTGAGCGACGGGTGATGGTTTTTTCGGCTGTATTTGGAAGCTGGTGTAGACCAGAATATCGTGCAGCTATTGCATACTGTTAGTATTACATCTAAAAGAAGTTTTAAAAGTAATTAATAAGCCAGTTATTATGTGATATGCATGGAAAATAAAGTGATAATTTTGGTCTAATACTAACGTGGGTGTTTCTGCTGTTCCAACTTATCCTTCCTAATTATATGGCACTTATATATATCATACTTGGATCGCACAATAAGCAATAATGGGCAAGCAGGCAACATTTTGATTCCACCCCCCCTAACGCGGCCCTAATTTTAGTGAAATGTTGGCCACCATAGGAAGCAAGTTGTCCACACACTTCTACTAATCAGGCATCTAGCACCTATTTTTTTATAGCAACATCCATACACTAACTGAGACAAGAAGAACAATTGAGAATCTACATAAATATACCACGAATGTAACAGAGAATATCATAACAGTGTGTGACTCTCCAAATGTGCAGCGACCGCAATGATCCAAATTAGTTCATTTTTAGCCATAAAAATTAAAACTGGTCACCTAAGAGAAGGGTCAAATGTTGAAATTGTGTACATGGACTGGCATGCTATCATTTTCAACGATCATGTGCTTTTCAGCTGTAATATAACCGAATCATACCGAAGTTTGCACAAGGCAAGGTAGCTTAAACTAGTTGTAGGCTGACGTCAACTACTCTGACAAGAAGCTGTTTTTACCACTGGTATTTTGTACGTTATATCCGTATATTTAACATCAGAAATGTTTGCTAGTACCCTTGTAAGAATTTGGCGATGTTTGAATAAAATATGATTAGGACAATGGACTCGTTGATGTACTTGGAGAGATACTGGGTGCCACAACTGTCAACAACCTTTATCACGTGTCTTGGATGTCCTTGTCAAACGTTTGTTTCTTTCTGAAATTAACTATTTTGCCAGTAGTATCTCTTGTTTCCAATAATGTGTGTACATCAGTGAAATATATAATGGCCAAGTAATTGACGTGTGGCGATGTTTGGACACTCTGTATCAAGCAGAGATCTGCGCCTGTGTAAAAGTATGGTTATTTTAAGGGGGGTTAGGACAGCAATTTGTGTGACGCAAGATACACGTTCCACTGGGCATCTCAGTTTTGGTTTCATAATGTACTATGTATATATCTCAATTTTTAACGTTTTAGCCCGTTATCCTGGCCTGTTAGCGTTTTCATCAAAAGACAACCTCTGTGCCTTTCAATATTGTGAATATTATTGTTTAAATGCCTGTGGCTTGTGCTTTTTTGACACCTACTGAATTATTGTCATTACACGAAGTGACATATAGTTCACGATTGCATCAGATTATTTACTTAGCATAGTTTATTATTGGGCATTTACATAATAAAAAAATTCGTGAAGATTTTGCAAAGTGCATGTGCAATAAAATGCTGCTTAAAATAATGATTTGTGTATTTTTGCAAAAGGATACAACATTTTAGAAAAGTAAAAAAAATTATTTCGTTAATGTTGTGTTACAGTTCCATATCAATTAGATACTGTGTTGTACAATGCTATTGCTCAATTACCATTCATACGGAGCAAACGTCGTATTAATATGTAATATAAAATTACCGAATAAAGCATGTTTAACCAACTCAAGGCGCTGTTAACGGCTTTGGAGGTGTGCACAGTTTGATGACGCATATTTTAATTGTTACTGAGACAGTGTAAATTTCCCTTTGTGGTTAATCTAGTTATATGTATAGCTTGATATAAATTTAACTTTCGTGAAGATTTGCAAGATTCAGGAGATCTATTTGGGGTAAGACCACATTAAGGATTCGTCCGCCATTACCCACCGAAAGAGTGCCCTTGAAAATACCGTTTTGGTGTCATGTGAGAATTTTGTTCGAGCACTTTGGCATGGCACATGTCAGTCCAGTGAATACTGAATGTACTACTACATCAGATC
>JAHLWY010001643.1:0-17146 GCA_020002185.1 Paraescarpia echinospica
TGTAGGTAGTAGAGCACAAAGGCGACACTCGTTACGTGCAACATCAGGCGAAACCCGGTCCGTTCCGCGGGAACGTCGTTTGGACAGGGGGCTGTTCCCCTCATCGTTACTCTCCCAGACTCAATCAAATCCCACGTCACAATTGTTCGGGTCTCCAAGTCTATAAGGTACGACAGATCCTTTCAGAATTATGGGCTTTTTAATTATTGCTCTCAACTTGTAGGCTAGATAGAACGTAGTTTCTTTCTTTTAGTATTTTACCACGGGCGGATAATTTATGATAGCTAACTATTTGAGTAAATTCTATGAAATATTTTGTTGCAAATTACCCACAATTTCATCAGACCAGACCATTATGAGAAGACATATTTAAGGTATTTTAGAGTTTGATATTTGGGCGGACAGAAAAGATCGTCGCAGATCAATTATAACTTTCTTTGTTGTGTGGCAAGAACATCCTGGGTCGGTTAAATATTAACAAGGTTGATCGGGTACCCAATATGGTATTCTATCTATCGGGGAAATATGTATACTGTCGGCGAATTGAGAGGTGAGGAATCCTCTAGGGGGCGCCACTGTGGCTTTACGTTCACATTATCGGAGAATATTGGCGCTGCGTACGCAATGCCGTAATCGGCGACAGTATGATTGATATTGTTAGCGGGAACGAATTTATGATAACAAATATACGGTACTTGCGGTAACAGTAAACTTCTGCCTTTGATTTGTTGCTTTATTGTGTGGGTGTATGGCAGGTCCAATTACGACAGAGAGTTTATGACGCTACATAGAAGGAAGATTAAGGAATTGTGAGAAGAGATTGGCATGAAATAACACCTAACATTAAAGTAAGTTTTAACAAGAAAAAGTGGAAAAGTTTCAAATTAAGTGACACGGACCCCATCCCGCAAGGGCGCAAGGGCGCAAGGGGGAGAACAACACGTGAGCCTGACGCTTGGACTCCGCGTTGTCAGCGTCGCCGGCGTTGAAGATGAGCCCGGTTCCAACAGGACGATTCTCCCGGGGCAGCACCTCGTTGTAAAACCGCACGTCGAGGAAGTAACTCTGGACGTTGGGGGATCGTCGCCGGACAGCGCTACACAGCGTCACGCTTACGCACCTTCGGCGTATGGCGGCCAACCCGTGCCAACCTTCGTGCACAATTATATTGTTGCCGATACTGTCCGAGGTGGCGTAGGCGTTGTCTTCAAGCGGCCAAGTTGCATGTTGTGTTTTACGCCAGAGCTAAACAGCTGTTGGTCAGAGGACAATATTAACATACCATGTTAACACCAATTGCAATGTCAGTGCAGGAAATGCTAATTTCGATAGTTGCCCCCAAAATGGTGATCAGACAGGTACCGGTTGAGAAAATGTAACTGTCACGGCAATAATGTTCTAAAGAGGTTGACTAGTTGAATGATACAGCATAAGACCATAATATTTTAGCCACAATATATTAGTTAATTAATAGAACGTTACCGAGGGCTAGAAACAAGTAGAACTAGACCAATAGACCGGCAGTAATTTCGAACAATTGACTTATGGCGCGATACAAAAATACTGTTCATGCAAAACAATTACTATGTAACACGTGTAGATATAATTGAGACCCGAGTCGTCTTGTTGGCACATTAGCGCTTTTGCTCGTAATTCATTTACACCATACGTCAACTAACGCAATCATACATACAGAAAAAGTATCGGAACTGGTTATTGACAAATTCTACGACATCATTTGGCGATTTTAATGACTCTACGTGGTTGTGTAGGAACGGTTCTCACATTTCGTTCCGAGACACTGTACTCTCGCCACAGGATGGTATAGGCCATGAGCCAGAGGGTTTGTTGGTACATTTTTAGGAACGAATGCTCATAGTGATTTTTGGCTAGGCCTACTAGAGAAGGAAAATAGGTGATAGCATTGCAGCACTCCCAGCTTTCTGTGAGAAATCACACTTTTTCATACTATCCCCATATCCGCGACAACAAGTTTTCTATGGAATTGCTAATGGGGGGCCCATACACAAACTACTATGGAATATTTACTATACATCCCAATAGAACAAAAATTGGACACCATATGGTATAAATGTCATGCTTTCCACACATATCAAAATTATTTTCAAAATATTCTGCTGTGAAGGTCAGTGATCTGATATACCACTTTTTCTGTGCAAAGAAATGTGAGATGGATGCCACCATGCAGATAATGTTTGTTGAAACATGCACAACACGCAAACTACCAGGCTGCAATATGGAGAAGATGTTTGGAGCAGGACCCAAGGACCCAGTTGGCAGAGGCTGGAAGTTGGAAAGAGAAGATGGGACTAAGCAAATGGTTGTACACTGGTTGTGTTGGATCTACTAGCATGCAGTTGTCCCAGGAAGTATGAACTGCCAAAGTGTGTCTGCTTGTCAAATGGATTCAGATGTACTGATATGTGCAGACTCCAAGACTGTGACAATCAGGTGTCTAGTGCTGACAATGATGAAAGTGTAGCCGATGATGAACTGGGTGATGACTGTGATTACTAAACACTGTCTCCAACCTCAACTAAGGACATAACTAATTAAGCATGTGAAATGTTCACAGTGCATAGTGTGCATCACTACAGCTACAACTCAATACTGTGTACCTGTATAATGTGAATGTCTACAATAAGTCCATTGTATGTAGGTTAGTGTTACAGTCAGAACTTTAGGTGGCTAACATAAGAAAATGTAATTGTATCTCAATGACAACAACTGCAATTTTCAACAATGTCATGATAATACATATAACTGCAACAAAATGTATAGATTGTGCCTACATAATAAAAACTGAAGTTCATTGACCATTCTGTTGCAACACGAACTTTGAATGTGGATACATGAGGTTACTAGCCAGACATTTAAGTGATCTCTTTTGTTGAATGCATGAATGGCGTGGATTGCATGTTGAGACGCGGTAGATAAAATGCCATAAAATCCACATTTCTCAAGGTATTAAAACAATGTTCACATGTGTATGACTCATGACACTTCAACCATTTTATGTACAATTATTATACCCATAAGATGTATAATAACTATTGTATAATAGTTTGTGTGTGACCACCCCTTCAGCAATTTCCAAAGAAAAATAGTTTTCGAAGAAATGAGCAAAGGATTAAAAAGAGTGATTTCGCACAAACGAATGTACGTACTGCAATGCTGTGACATATTTTCCATATCTACAGATGTAAGCCAACATTCTGGTGCAATAAGAACCTTAAATGAGGATACATGTGGTTATTAGCCAGAATTTTAAGTCATCTTTTGTTGAAAACCTGAACCGTGGATTACATTTTGAGATGTGGTAGATAAATACCACAACATCCACAATTCTCAAGGAATTAAAATAATTTTGATATGAATGGAAAGCATGACATTTAAACCACATGGCGTCCAATTTTTTTTCTACTGTGATGTATAGTAAATATTCCATAGTAGTTTGTGTATGGACCCCACATTAACTATTTCATAGAAAACTTGTTGTCGCGGATATGAGGATAGTATGAAAAAGAGTGATTTCTCACAGAAAGCTGGGAGTGCTGCAATGCTATCACCTATTTTCCATCTCCAGGAATGTAGGCCTAGCCAAAAATCACTATCAGCATTCGTCCCTAAAAATGTACCGGTTGCCCAAATTTGGGGTCCTGGCTCAAGACCTAGTATTACCAAACCCGATTGGAGTCAGCCATCCTACAGACGCCTGGCGGGGAGCAATAATGGCTACCAACACGTCATTAATGTGGATGCCAGCAATATGTGCGCGCACCTGCATTGTAAATGACAACGCATTTAGGATTTACTTACTGCGCCAATTAATCGCAAAGATGTAACTATTATTGTGTTTGCTACTTTCGTAGTTTGTGTGCGTATGTTGTTGTATTAAGAAAATGTAAATCCTTCGGATGGCGCCACGGCACGCTAAAAGTCGCCGCATTAACGTATCACGTGAAAAAGCCGCGATCTCGCGCTAGAAGCGGCACTTGCCTGGGTTAACATAAGTTAATATAAGCAACGAAAGAGAGCGTTTTGCTGAAATAATATCAAACGTTAGTTCGATAAAATACGCGAGTGAATGGACCATTACTGTGATTAATAATGGCGCTAACGTATTTTAGAGGCAACGTTGTTTCACCGTTTAAAAAATGTTAATAAAATATTATTACTTCGCTCAAAGCAACTACGACATATATAAGTATTGAAGCATCTTAAAGTTTAAAAAACACTATTTTCATAATGCAATGTATTTTACACGACCAAAACCAAAATCATATATTTCATTTAGAAAACTATCATTATCGTCCTGACAACAAACATCTTGTTGGAATGTGATGATATATGTCTGTCTATACCTTCACTGTCATTTTGAAGAACTCAGTGGGCGCCAGTCTATGTGTTAGATGCCTGCAGGGGCCAGTGTATTCGTCCGCGGTGGCCGATTTGCCACCAATGTAGAACCCGGTTTGATAGCACCGATTCGGGTTGTTGATACTGGCAAGAAATTATGATATATGTATGACTGAGTGTTTGAGGATTTCCATAATGCACACGTGACCGGAAGTAGGTGTGATGTGAGCACACGTGCCCGTTACTCCTAGTGTTCTATTGTTAGGAACAGCGGAACCCTGCCACGGCGGGACCGGAAGTAGGTGTGATGTGAGAAAAAAGGCAGTATATTTCTTTACTGAATCGACACAACGATAAGCAGTCATACACCAGGCGATGGAACGGTTGGTGATATACATTGTGGTTGCTGGATTATATACCAGCAAACAATGGGATTAATGTCCCTGTAGGTGAAGGGTCGACATTGGTAAGATATTGATAGATATTGATTAGTATGCACGCGAACACACACGCAAACGCACGCTCGAACACACGCACCACCCACATGCATCACACACGCGCGCGCGCGCGCGCACACACACACACACACACACACACACACACTACATACTCGCACACACTTGTGAAGTCTCAAAAATTGCTTGATATTATTTTGTTTGATGATGATACAAATTTTTTTTATTCCGCTAGAAACACAGATGACATAAACACTGTTGTGAAGAACGAATTAAAAAAACCTAGATCTGTGGTTCCGAGCGAACAAATTATCGCTCAATGTGAACAAAACACATTTTATAATGTTTAACAATAAACAACAACCTAGAACAGATGTGAATATAGTTTTGAATGGGACAAACATTGAGCAGGTATCATATACAAAATTCCTTGGAGTAACCTTTGACGAAAACTTAACATGGCGAGAACATATAAAAATGGTTGAATCAAAAGTATCAAAAAGCATAGCAGTTTTGTATAAAACTAGGCATGTTCTTGATTGTCAAGCGTTACACACATTAAATAATTCACTTGTTGAACCACATATGTCATATTGCTGTGAGATCTGGGGAAATACTTACCAATCTAGACTCAGAAAACTATCTATATTACAGAACAAAGCTATACGGATTATTTATAACCTTAATTATCGTGATCATACATATGTATTTTTCCATCTCTCAAACATGCTTAAATTTCATGATTTAGTTAAATACAAGACTATGATTATACTTTATAAAGCAAACAACCATTCTTTAAATGGTCGTGTTCAAGCATTATTTGAACCAACCGCTGCTATACACATACATGATACCAGACAAAGCAAACTGTTCTATGTTAGAAAGACAAACACCACCCTCCGACTGCTGTCAATCACAGTCAAGGGTATAAAAACGTGGAACAATTTACCAAATAAGTTGACTCGGCTTCCAAGTTTAACACAATTTTAAAAAAAACCACTAAAATTGTCATTACTTTCTACACATTTGTGAATTGTTAATTGAAGATGATGTTTAGTTAAACCCATGTAGTAGTAACACAAGTACTATAGTAACAAGTTTATATATGAGTTGTGAATATTATTTTGTAATTTATTTATAATTCGTTTTGTATTTATTAAGTTTTTAGTTTGAGAAGGGCATAGCAACATATAAGTCTAAGACTTCAGCTATGTCCTTTCAGCAGCAGCAGCAGCAGCAACAGCAGCAGCAGCAGCAGCAGCAGTAGCAGCAGCACACCATACAGTGCATGTATTATAGTGTTGTTGTTGTTGTTAAATACACTTTGATTCACTCATTCACTAGCGTCGTGGATTGTGAATACAGCGAATAAATAATAATAATAATGAATTTATTAAGAAACCAGAAAATCCTGGATAAAGCTCCGTTCACGAGTGTATATTCACACACACACACGCGCACACGCGCACGCACACGCACACACGCACACACGCATACACACACACATACAAGCACACACACACATACTGTCACACACACACACACATGCACACACACACACACACGCACACACACACACATACACAGAAACACACACACACACATACACACACACGCACGCGCGCGCACACACACACTACACACACACACAGACACACACACACACACACACAGACACACACACACACACACACACATACAAACACACACACACACAGAGACACACACACGCACACGCACACATACACACACACAGAGACACCTACACACACACACACACAGACACACACACACACACATACACACACACGCACACACGCACACACACACAAACGCACACACACACACACACACGCACGCACACACACACACACACACACACACGTGACGGATCTTTAGCCACCACGGATTACAAAACAGTAATAATTTATTATTTTTTTTTATTGTTATGTTACCATATTATACATGTGATAATGTGTCACATGTCACGTGTCATCAGATGTTATGACGACCTACCAGTCCTACCTGATATTCACGATGTCGTAGTTGTTGCTGTCGACGGCATTGTAGACGATACCGAGATTGCCAAACAAAGGGTACCCGTTCCCTAAGGCATTGTACAGGCTCACGTTGAGTGCACACGCCACACCTAAGAGGGAACGTGCAACGATTCTCATTGGTCAACTGACATGAAGCAGGTTGTAAGTTTCCAAACCTGCAATTTTGTATTTGTGACTTGAAATTCTGTAAAAAGCCATATGAATCCGTATACGATCCACACCCATACTCACGCACACGCGCACACGCACACACGCACACACGCACACACGCACACACGCACACACGCACACACGCACACACGCACACACGCACACACGCACACACGCACACACGCACGCACGCACATACGCACATACGCACGCACGTTGCCGTTGAGTTTGATCCTGCCCAGATCTTTGTTTACGACGTGAGTCCGATATCCAGTAGAAGCGTATCCGGCAACTACGGAAATTGTATGATTACGATTGACAAATTAAACGTCATTAGTATTGATCAGTACATTTGGTGTAGTGCGGTGCGGTGCAGCGCAACGAGTTGCGGTGATGTGAGATACAGTGCGGGGCGGTAAGGTGCGTCAAGGTGCGGTGAGGTGCAGTGAGTTGAAATGAGGTGCGGTGAAGTACGTGGAGGTGCTTTTGGGTACGTGCGGTGAGTAGCGTGAGGTGCGGTGATGTAGCGTCAGTTGCATAGCGGTGAGGTGCATTGCGGTGAAGTTAGGTGAGGCACGGTGCGGTGAGGTGCGTTGAGGTGAAGTGCGGTGAGGTACTGTTTGGTGAGGTGCAGTGCGGTGCTGTTTGGTGAGGTGAAGTGAGATGAGGCGAGGACAGGCGAAGTGATGCGGTGCAGTGCAGTGCAGTGCGGTGAGGTGAGGTGAGGTGCTGTGGTGTGGTGCGGTGAGGTCAGGTGAGGTGCGGTGCTGAGATACGGTAAAGTGAGGTCAGGTGAGGCAAGGAGAGGTGAAGTGCGATGAGGTGAGATGAGGGCAGGATAGGTGAAGTGCGGTGAGGTGAGGTGCGTTGAGGTGAGGTGCGGTAAGGTAGGGTAAGGTACGGCGAAATGCGGTGAGGTGCGGTGAGGTAAGGTGCTGTGAGGTGAGGTGAGGTGAGCTGAAGTGCCTATGGTGAGGTGCAGTACGGTGAGGTGAGGTGCGTTGAAGTGAGGTGCGGTGAGGTCAGGTGAGGTGCGATGCGGTGAGGTGCGGTGCGGTAAAATGAGGTAAGTAGAGGTAAGGAGAGGTGGCACGGCGCGTTTCGGTGCGGTGCTGTTACAGTGCTGTGAGGTGCTGTGAGGTGAGGTGAGTTGAGGTGAGGTGAGGTGAGGTGCGGTGAGGTGCGGTGCGGTGAGGTGAAGTGAGGTGAGGCAAGGAGAGGTGAAGTGCGGCACTAAGTTGAGCTCTCAAATGCACTCATACATTCTGGTAATTTTCATTTTATAACAACTCCGGCTGTCGTTGTGTGATATTACATATTGGTTAAAGCCAGTATAAAGACAGATCAATCAACACCAGGCATACTGATGACGGAGGTCAAAGTTATGCCAGCGCATGTGTGTGTTTGCGTGCGTTTTGGCGAACCTCCGTGCGTGCGTGTGTGATCTATTTAGTGTGAATGAGTAAACCAAATGCTTATTTATGTGTGGATAAGTTTGCAAAACAAACATGTGTGAAAGACTTTTCCTATCCCAATTAACGTGTGGTATAAACGACCTAGGTTTAATAGTTTGATAGAGACATTGCCAATAACAGAATAATAATAATAATAATAATAGTAGTAATGGAATGACTTCTTTAGCACCAATATCGTCGGAAATTCCGAGCTCAGTGACGAAATAAGTTAACAACCTTAAGATAGCACGATACGGTGTCTTGTCTGGTAATAAACTGTCACTCATATAAAACAGTAACCGTTGTACAAACAGTATTCCTTTGGTGTAAGACAGCGGCGTTACCGCGTGCCAGACTTTCGCGAGACGACTTTGGCCGGGTCTTGTTCAATGTAGGAACATTTCATACTGAATCCATAACGGTTCCGAGCCAAAACGTCCACTCGACCGCCGGATGGGAAGCGGCCAATCAGCGTCACCGCGGTCGTTACAATGTCTGTCACCGTAAGTTCTACGTCCCAGTTGTGACCTGAAAGAAGTAACACCGACAAGTCGGAATCAATTACAGTAATAATAATAATAATCTACTTATATGACGCCTGTGTCCCAGGAATCTGAATTGAAAGGCGCAACATGTATACACAAATAATTAGCCAAAATCGTGAACAGGGCCTAACAATAGTCATCTTTAGAGCAAGGGACCGCCAAGCGCTAGGTGGGAAAGCAATTTCAAATAAATAAATTTTCAATTGTTTACGAAAGATTATTAGATGATTTTAAAGTGATACGGAGTTGATTCCAATTTTTTGTGCAACTACAAAAAAAGCACGTTTGCCAATGTTAAGCTTGATTTTATGAACAAAACGTTGTTGTGAAACAGACGAAAAGGTATACTCTTGCTAGCGTGGCGTTGTTTCTTTTACGTAGCGAGGAGTCGTGCAACTATTACCGGCAGGCGGTAGCATTAATGCATACGTTCAAATCGACAACGAGGTTGGTATCCTAACAAAGTTGCAGGTTTACTAATACAAGTTTATCATAACTGATATATGATAACAAGGGTAAATTGCCCATGAAGTTATTTTACTCATGGTTTAATAATATATTTGAAATCAAGAGTAATTACAACATTGAAGGCGTAAACAGTTAGTTCCCCCGTCATCATCGCAAGAGCCATTTTGTATGGTGTGACCTCAGCATGACGTTTCCAACTAGTTCCGCTGTAATCGGTTGTGAAATCATGTCTTAATTGCTCATTCAGATTTTCTCCATTAAGAGTCCTTCTAACACCACATTTCCAGCACGGTCTTCAAATTGTCACACACATAGTAACTCTTGCCGTCATGTTAAAAGTACCTGCTGTCTGTTGTTCATAGCTTCGTTTGGCAGTTTTAATTTCAGTTGCACCTTGATTAAGTGATTCCTTGTAACTGTAGTAGTCGTCATCACTTCCAGGGCGTCGATGTTTTCAAAATCTTTTCTAATGGCGTTTTTGGTCATAATCATCATCATCATCGGCGTGTTTCCCTCTGTTTTTCTTGCCATGAGTGGGTGTCCACAGAATGAATATTGACACTGGTTCTTCGGTGTTATGATAGCAGTGGCCAGCTGGTTGTAGGCGCCTCCTGCGAATCTTGTGTGTGAGTTTGTCTACATGTCAATACAGTTCTTCATTTGTAAATATAATGCTACAGTGGACATATAGGCACTTTCTTAACATTCACATGTAAATTCCGTCTAGTTTTCTTTCCAGTTCTTTTATGAGAGTTCGTGTGTCTGCCCCGTATAACAATATATTTTCAACGGTTACACTGAAGATTGACAATTTAAGGGTTCTTCTTACGTTTGCCTTTCATGCATGGTCTAGCTTGTTACATGTCTGCCTTTCATGCATGGTCTAGCTTGTTACATGTCTGCCTTTCATGCATGGTCTAGCTTGTTACATGTCTGCCTTTCATGCATGGTCTAGCTTGTTACATGTCTGCCTTTCATGCATGGTCTAGCTTGTTACATGTCTGCCTTTCATGCATGGTCTAGCTTGTTACATGTTTGCCAGGCTAGGGCGATCCGTTGGGTTTTTTGATAAATATTTCTTTCTGAACCGTACCCATGTTTTTCATTAGAAAAAATGTATCAACGGTGCACTCAATTTCATATTTTAAAACATGCCAGTATTATATTTCTGTCTTATCCTTTACTGTGTTATTTTAATCTATATTAGATCAATAGTTCCCCATATCTTTAAATCTACCTTTGGGAAAGCTTTTCGTTATTCGTTTCTGATTGTCTTCTGCACAATAGCTCATTGTACAATTGTGAAAAACGCTTTTTATTCACGTGTCTATTGTTAGGTAGTTATTACAATGTAAATGATAATTCATAAGTGGTTACATGAAATATGCTACAATGAAATATATTCATCCACAGGTTTTAAAGATTGCCATACATACAAATATCGACGGTAATTTGTTTACTCTCTGCTTAACAAAGATATGGCGTTTATAAAAAAAATAAACAACACAAAAAGAACGACTCGGGCTGACTGCAAATAATATATCCACATGTGCGGTTCTTTTATAGTATGGGAGTATATCTCACGATAAAATAAATAGGTGTTTAAAAGCAATGAATATATCAATGACGGCGGTGAACGCAACATATTATCAGCACAACCACAAAGAAAGCACCGTGCGACAATGACGTTGATAAGTAGACGTTGACATACAAACAATGACATTGATGTGCGGACCTCGACATATAGTAAGAGTGAATTCTCGTCAGCTGCGCGGAATCAAAGCACATGCAGTGCAAACAGGCGTTGAGCTGTGGTCTATGCCGGACTGCATGTAGTCCTTTATGCTGCAGACTTGCGTGTCGTTGTGCCTGAAGACATAAATAGTGCCCAGCGCCTAAAATAGTGGTCATACACTTTGCAGCGCCTAGCTCGTCAAGCGAACATGGTTCTTATTCCACATAAAACATGAGCTATTGGAGCTAAACTCATTAATAACATTGGATCGAAGATGTATGCAGTTGGTGTTGTTGTTGTAGTTGGTGATGAAGGCGGTGTGGAAGCGGTGGTGGTGGTGATGGTGGTGGTAGTGATGGTGGCGGTGGAGGTGGTGACGGCGGTGGTGGTGGCGATGATGATGGTGGTGGTAGTGGTGGTGGCGGCGGTGGTGGTGGCGATGATGATGGTGGTGGTAGTGGTGGCGGCGGCGGTGGTGGTGGCGATGGTGATGGTGGGGGTGGTGGCGGTGGTGATGGCGGTGGTGTCGGTGGTAGTGGTGGTGGTGGTGGCGGCGATGATGATGGTGGTGGTAGTGGTGGTAGCGGCGGTGGTGGTGGCGGTGATGATGGTGGTGGTGGCAGTGGTGATGGTGGTGGCGGTGGTGGTGGTGGCGAAGGCGGCAGTGGTGGCGGTGGTGGCGGTGGTGGCGGCGGTGGCGACGGTGGGAACGGTGGCGGCGGCAGCCGCTGCTGTGGTCGTTGTGATGGCGGTGGCTGTGGTGATGGTGGTGGTGTTGGAGGCAGTGATGGTGGCGGTGGTGGTTGCGGTGGTGGTTGTGGTGGTAGTGATGGTTGTGGCGGCGTCAGCGTCAGCGTCGGCGTCGGCGGTGTTGTTGTTGTTGTTGGTGGTGGTGGTGGTGGTGGTGACGGCGGTGTACAGACAGGTACATGCTCTGATTTAATCATACTTGATCACATATTAACCAATAACCCAGTTTTAGTGTTAGATGTGGCCTCTTCACCCATCATGACTGTATGTCTAGCACAACGGACACTTGTTATGCCTTGATTGGGTTCGGTTTTATTAGGTTTTTACATTTCGGTAATCTTACAAATACCTCGCCGGTTGATCCACGCCGGATTGGTCCCACTGACCTAGTTTCTCCAGGCGTATCTAATCGAATCGATATAATTACAATCTCGATAATTACGATCTCGATACATCTCCCCTTCTAAGGCGAAGACATATACAGACTATGCTGGAAAAAAAACACACATGAGTGGTTTATCAAACTGTTCTACACAATTGTCTCTCAATAGATTATGAGTCTATGACTGCCTGTAACGAACTGGAGTCACAACTACACGTCTTGATCGGGTCATACGTAGACTGTCACGTGTGTCAGTGTTTGGTGTAGTCACACCTGGATTGTCACAGTCAGATGACGGTGCATCTGTTCGTGTAGCAAGTTGTCGATCTGGTGTAGCCGGCGAGTCGACTGTTGATGGAGTCCGGCCCGTCTGACCAGCTGTACCATTCGTAACACTAGTATCCGACGTGATGTTCGGGATGGGCATTATGTGTTGTCGGTTACGTCGATATTGTCCATGGGGCGTTTGCACATAATATGATCTTAGTCCATCCGCTTTGGAGCTAATCACACCTTACGATCTCCATCCTCTCTCGTTGGGTTGCCGTTTCCAACGGACTCGCTGTCCTGGTGATAAGTCGCTGAGAGGCTGTGCACCCTTTCGTTTGTCGTAGTTAGACTTGTTCACCGTCTTGTAATGGACATCTCTTTCACGAACAGTGGCATCACTTGGCCAATTTGGAGACAGGTTGTCCGGTAATGTAGGCAGTCTAGTTTGAATCTGTCTACCCATGAGCAGCTGCCATTGTCGTCGATGTTGCTCTGTATGCCATCAAGGCAAGCACTGGGTCGGCTTGTTTGAGTATGGATTTGGCGGTTCTCACAGCACGCTCTGCTTCCCCATTTGCTTGTGGAAAATGCGGACTTGTCGTGATGTGCTTGAAACCGTACTCACATGCGAACCTGCTGAACTCATATGAGCTGAACTGTGTTCCGTTATCACTGGTCAAATCATCTGGTATGCCAAATCGTGCGAATGTCATCTTCAGTTTGCCGATCACCATCGCACTGGTGATACTTGTGAGTGGTATGATCTCAAGATAGTGTGAGTAATAATGAACGATGATTAAATAATTCTTTCCATCTAGATCACACAGGTCACAGGCTACCTTTTGCCATGGCCGCAGTGGTAGTTGAGTTGAATGAATGAACGTTTATTCAGAACATTGATAACAATATATACAAGACAAGACAACCAAACAAGTTAACTATAATACAAGTGAGAATGTACAATGTTTGAAGGGGGTAAATACGAAGTCATTGACTTTTGTGTAAATTTACCCCTGACATGTATTTATATATATATAATTATATACATGTATGTATACAGACATATACACACATATATACATACATATATTCACATACATACATACATGTATTTTGAGACATCAATATTATATTATTCGAATTTGCTATTCATCTAACCATCTAGCTACAATAATTGAAAACATGCAATGGAATATGTGCATATTCAAAATTTAAACTATGCCATAAGTACACATCTTTACACATATTGTAATTTCCTCAATGGCATGATTACATTTGTGTTTGATTTTATTTAGGTTTCCACAACCAGATATTTCTCAAATAAAAGGTTCTTGCATTTACGCTTAAATTCAGTAATAGTATTAGTAGTTTTTAAATGATCACATAGAGAATACCATAATTGCACTCCCTTTACACAAAGAGACATTGATCGCATGGTAGAACAGACTCTCTGTCGTTCTAGGTCATGATTAGCTCGCATTGAGTATGCTATTTCCCGTCTAGTAAACAAACACTGAATATTTGATGGCAAACAGCTGTAGTAAGCTTTGTACATAAATAACGATGTTTTCAGTTCTATGATATCTGGACATTTTAGAACATGTAATTGTTGGAAAAGTGAGTTTGTATGATCCAACCATCTTGCACCAAATATAATGCGGATTACTCTTTTTTGTAATAAGAAAATACAGTTAGTATTTGTTGGGTACGTGTTTCTCTATATCTCTGTACAATAATTTTAATACGGCAAAAAGAGAGAACTGTATAGAATACGTCTACTATTTCTATCAAGTAGATGACTGCATCTATGCATTATAGCTGTACTTTTTGAAAGCTTTGATTGTACGTATTTTATATATGAGCTTTCCAATTTAGTAGATCATCAATAAACACACCCAAAAACTTGGTGACCCTTACTCTTTCGATATTAACATTTTTTATTTTGATATTAATTTCTTTGTTTAGCATACGATTTCCAAATAACATATAATTGGTTTTAGATATGTTCAGAGTTAATTTATTTACTGCAAACCATTTATACATTTGGTCCAGAACGTTACATACAGTTTCGTTTAGTTTATTGATGTTACTATTTGCATAAAAGATATTAGTATCGTCTGCAAAGATAATGTATTTTACTAGATTAGATATGTTACACATATCATTAACGTATAGAATGAATAGTTTGGGGCCCAGGATCGAACCCTGTGGGACACCACATGATATATTGCGCACAGTAGAATTACATTTGTCAATGGACACAAATTGTTTTCTGTTTTCTAGATAACTATTTAACCAGTTAAATGCCCCACCACGGATACCAAGAAATTCCATTTTTTACATAACAGTTTGTGATTGACAGTGTCAAATGCCTTTTTTAAATCGATAAAAACACCAATAGCATATTTTTTTGCATCCAATGATTGGGTTATTGCATCAACAAGATCTATTAGTGCGTGACATGTTGACATATTTTGTTGAAATCCATATTGGCTTGGGTTTATTAGTTTGTGTTTGGTAATAAAGCTATCTAAACGAGAACTGAACAATTTTTCTAATATTTTTGAGAATTGTGGTAATAGTGAAATAGGCCTATAATTAGTGCACATATACTTATCCCCAGATTTAAAGAGTGGGATAACCTTTGCTATTTTCATTTTCTCCGGGAATACTCCAGAAGTGAAAGATAGATTACAAATATAAGTGATAGGTTTTGCAAGTAATAACTTCTTTGACCAAATGCATACTTATGTCTTCGCAATCTGTGGATGTTTTACTTTCCCAATTGTTCACAGCTCGGATAACTTCATCTTCATTAACTGGAGTTAGAAATAAATTGTTACTGTTTCTGTTTTCTAGGTAGTCATAAATAGAAACATTTGTTGGTGCCGTTATATCCTTTGACAGCTACGGACCGATATTAGTAAAATAATTGTTAAACATGTTCGCTACATCTTCCTTATTACTAATGGTTATGCCATCATTAACAAACTGATCTGGGTAGTGATTTCCTAAGCGAGGTGTTCCCATTACAGTTTTAAGTACTTTCCAGGTGCCAGCAATGTCATTTTTCTTCTGTGCGAGTAAACTGCTATAATATTGTTTCTTAGTGGATCTGAGAATACCTGTTAATTTTTTTTATATGATTTATATCTAGTTTCCGAGATAATTGATCTGGATGACAGAAATGCTTTATACAAATGATTTTTCTTGATACATGCGTTTCTGAGTCCTTTAGTAAACCACGGTTTGTAAAAACTAATTGTTAATACTTTAATATATGCTATATTTGCATTTTCACTACCGATAACAGTATGCCAAGAATTTTGCATTAAGTTACATTTCAATGCATTGATGTTTTCTTCGCTAAGATGACGAATACACTTGTTAGAATGTTCGTTCACGTTACGTTTTACAGTACAATGGCACAGTGCAAATACAGGAAGATGATCACTGATATCATTTACTAATAGACCACTATCAATCTTGCACTCAAGTTCAGAAGTAAAAATGTTGTCTATAAGGGTTGCAGAGGTAGTAGTAATTCTGCTAGGTCTATTAATTAAAGGGTATAGACCAAGACTGTACATAAGATCTACAAATAGCTTGGTTCCACTGTGACTATCACATTTAAACAAATCTATATTGAAATCACCACATACATATATGGTTTTGGTGCAACGTATACGACTAAACAATTGTTCAATATTGTTATTAAATGAAACCATGTTAGACCCAGGGCACCTATATACACAACTGATCAGTGCAGTTTTGTACAAGATGTTGATATGTTGTTGTAATAATTATTTTCAGGGTCGACATCCTTTTCAAAATGACACCTGCTGTGTTCAGTATATTTGTAGGTTTCAAATATGTTATCCATGTCATCACAATTTGAGAGTGAGTAATTTTCTTTCACGGTGTTAGCCATGTAAATGGTAGATAGTAGGTATTAAATGAAATAGAAACAGCAAAGCAATGTTTGCTATAATAAAGTAATATACAGTTTTGACCATTGTTATCAATAAGAACAAACACACAGTGTACAACTGTAATACAGTGGATGGACAACATCAACAAAAACAGCCGGGTCGTAGAGTTAATTTCGGTGGAATCAGACACCAAAGACAGAGTCACGCAGTGTGCAAAACTAGTATAGAAGTTGCACAACAACAACAACAAAAACCACATAGTCGTAGACGTAAAGTTCATTTCGCCGGTGGAGTCAGACATCAAAGTCGCGGAAATCGTCCATGCACTTAACGAGTCGAATCTTGGCACTGTCCGCAGGACTGTTCGCTTTCACGAAGATCTTGCAATTTCTCGTCCACGTTGACTGGATTTTGCCTTGCTTTCTCAGTAGACGGGCGGTTTTCGCGAGGTTCGCTTGCTTTGCCGTCAAATGTTCGTTTACATAAACGTTGGTGCCGCGTAGTTTCTTGCCCCATTTCAGAACATTCACTTTAGCTTTCCTGTTGGAGAAGCGTACGATAATAC
>JAHLWY010001644.1:0-15999 GCA_020002185.1 Paraescarpia echinospica
TGATATCAAACTAGCTTAAGTGAAGATTTGTAACACGCATTACTTCTATTGGGGTGAGACCACATTAAGGATCCTTTCACTATTACCCTCCGAAATAGTGCCCTTGAAAATACCGTTTTGGTGTGATGTGTGAATATTTATGGAGCACTTTGACATGGGACATGTTGGACCCGTGAATTCTGAATAAACTACTGTATTAGACAATATGAAGCAAAATATGGGAATGAGTAGTCACACGCGTAACTTACGTGACAATTTGTTGTAACTTACGTGACGGTCACAAAAGGGTAACAAACATTCCCTTTTGTTGTTAATCTAGTTATGTGTGTACCTTCATATCAGTCTAGCTTTGAAGATTTGTAACATGCAGAACTTCTATTTGGGGTAAGACCACATTAAAAACCCGTCAGCCGTTACCCTCCGAAATAGTGCCATTCAAAATACCGTTTTGGTGTGATGAGTGAACTTTTATGGAGCACTTTGACATGAGACATGTTTTTCCTTCAATACTGAATGTACTACAGCATTAAACAAAATAAAACATTAAATGGGAATGAGTTTTCACATGCGTAACGTACGTGACATTTTTTTTGTAACTTACGTAACGGACACAAAATGGTAAAAAAAACATTCCTCCTTTGTGTTTAGTCTAGTTATATATTTAGCGTGATATCAGTCTAGCTTTCGTGAAGATTTGTAACATGCAGTACTTTTATTTGGGGTAAGACCATATTATTGATCCGTCCGCCATTATCCTCCGATATAGTGCCGTTGAAAATACCGATTTGGTGTGATGTGTTAATTTTTATGCAGATCTTTGACATGGGACATGTTGGTCCCATGAATTTTGAATAAACTCTGCATTAGACAACATCAAACATCAAATGGGAATTAGTTTTCACAAGCGTAACTTACGTGGCATTTTCTTGTAACTTACGTGTCGGACACATAAAGGAAACAAACATTCCCCTTTGTCATTAATCTAGTTATGTGTGTAGCTTGATATCAATTTAGCTAAAGTGAAGATTTGTAACATGCAGTACTTCTGTTTGGTTTAGACCACATTAAGGATCCGTTCGCCATTACCCTCCGAAATGGTGCCCTTGAAAATAACGTTTTGGTGTGATGTGTGAATTTCTATGGAGCTCTTTGACATGAGACATGTAGTCCCCGTGAATTCGGAATAAACCACTGCATTAGACAATATCAGACGTCAAATGGGAATTAGTTTTTACAAGCGTTACTTACGTGGCATGTTTTTGTAACTTACGTGTCGGACACAAAAGGGTAACAAACATTCCCCTTTGTCGTTAATCTAGTTATATGTGTAGCTTGATATCAAACTAGCTTAAGTGAAGATTTGTAACATGCATTACTTCTATTGGGATGAGACCACATTAAGGATCCTTTCACTATTACCCTCCGAAATAGTGCCCTTCGAAATACCGTTTTGGTGTGATGTGTGAATTTTTATGGAGCACTTTGACATGGGACATGTTGGTCCCGTGAATTCTGAATAAACTACTGTATTAGACAATATGAAGCAAAAAATGCGAATGAGTATTCACACGCGTAACTTACGTGACAATTTGTTGTAACTTACGTGACGGTCACAAAAGGGTAACAAACATTCCCTTTTGTTGTTAATCTAGTTATGTGTGTACCTTGATATCAGTCTAGCTTTCGTGAAGATTTGTAACATGCAGAACTTCTATTGGGGGGTAAGACCACATTAAAAACCCGTCAGCCATTACCCTCCGAAATAGTGCCATTCAAAATACCGTTTTGGTGTGATGAGTGAATTTTTATGGAGCACTTTGACATGAGACATGTTTTTCCTTGAATTCTGAATGTACTACAGCATTACACAAAATAAAACATTAAATGGGAATGAGTTTTCACATGCGTAACGTACGTGAAATTTATTTTGTAACTTACGTAACGGACACAAAATGGTAAGAAAACATTCCTCCTTTGTGTTTAGTCTAGTTATATATTTAGCTTGATATCAGTCTAGCTTTCGTGAAAATTTTTAACATGCAGTACTTTTATTTGGGGTAAGACCATATTATTGATCCGTCCGCCATTATCCTCCGATATAGTGCCGTTGAAAATACCGATTTGGTGTGATGTGTTAATTTTTATGCAGATCTTTGACATGGGACATGTTGGTCCCATGAATTTTGAATAAACTCTGCATTAGACAACATCAAACATCAAATGGGAATTAGTTTTCACAAGCGTAACTTACGTGGCATTTTCTTGTAACTTACGTGTCGGACACAAAAATGTAACAAACATTCCCTTTTGTTGTTAATCTAGTTATGTGTGTAGCTTGATATCAATTTAACTAAAGTGAAGATTTGTAACATGCAGTACTTCTATTAGGTTTAGACCACATTAAGGATCCGTTCGCCATTACTTTCCGAAATAGTGCCCTTGAAAATAACGTTTTGGTGTGATGTGTGAATTTTTATATAGCTCTTTGACATGAGACATGTAGGCCCCGTGAATTCGGAATAAACAACTGCATTAGACAATATCAAACGTCAAATGGGAATTAGTTTTCACAAGCGTAACTTACGTGGCATGTTTTTGTAACTTACGTGTCGGACACAAAAGGGTAACAAACACTCCCCTTTGTCGTTAATCTAGTTATATGTGTAGCTTGATATCAAACTAGCTTAAGTGAAGATTTGTAACACGCATTACTTCTATTGGGGTGAGACCACATTAAGGATCCTTTCACTATTACCCTCCGAAATAGTGCCCTTGAAAATACCGTTTTGGTGTGATGTGTGAATTTTTATGGAGCACTATGACATGGGACATGTTGGTCCCGTGAATTATGAATAAACTACTGTATTAGACAATATGAAGCAAAATATGGGAATGAGTATTCACACGCGTAACTTACGTGACAATTTGTTGTAACTTACGTGACGGTCACAAAAGGGTAACAAACATTCCCTTTTGTTGTTAATCTAGTTATGTGTGTACCTTGATATCAGTCTAGCTTTCGTGAAGATTTGTAACATGCAGAACTTCTATTTGGGGTAAGACCACATTAAAAACCCGTCAGCCGTTACCCTCCGAAATAGTGCCATTCAAAATACCGTTTTGGTGTGATGAGTGAATTTTTATGGAGCACTTTGACATGAGACATGTTTTCCTTCAATACTGAATGTACTACAGCATTACACAAAATAAAACATTAAATGGGAATGAGTTTTTACATGCGTAACGTACGTGACATTTATTTTGTAACTTACGTAACGGACACTAAATGGTAAAAAAACATTTCTCCTTTGTGTTTAGTCTAGTTATATATTTAGCTTGATATCAGTCTAGCTTTCGTGAAATTTTTTAACATGCAGTACTTTTATTTGGGGTAAGACCATATTATTGATCCGTCCGCCATTATCCTCCGATATAGTGCCGTTGAAAATACCGATTTGGTGTGTTGTGTTAATTTTTATGCAGATCTTTGACATGGGACATGTTGGTCCCGTGAATTTTGAATAAACTCTGCATTAGACAACATCAAACATCAAATGGGAATTAGTTTTCACAAGCGTAACTTACGTGGCATTTTCTTGTAACTTACGTGTCGGACACAAAAATGTAACAAACATTCCCTTTTGTTGTTAATCTAGTTATGTGTGTAGCTTGATATCAATTTAACTAAAGTGAAGATTTGTAACATGCAGTACTTCTATTAGGTTTAGACCACATTAAGGATCCGTTCGCCATTACTTTCCGAAATAGTGCCCTTGAAAATAACGTTTTGGTGTGATGTGTGAATTTTTATATAGCTCTTTGACATGAGACATGTAGGCCCCGTGAATTCGGAATAAACAACTGCATTAGACAATAACAAACGTCAAATGGGAATTAGTTTTCACAAGCGTAACTTACGTGGCATGTTTTTGTAACTTACGTGTCGGACACAAAAGGGTAACAAACATTCCCCTTTGTCGTTAATCTAGTTATATGTGTAGCTTGATATCAAACTAGCTTAAGTGAAGATTTGTAACACGCATTACTTCTATTGGGGTGAGACCACATTAAGGATCCTTTCACTATTACCCTCCGAAATAGTGCCCTTGAAAATACCGTTTTGGTGTGATGTGTGAATTTTTATGGAGCACTTTGACATGGGACATGTTGGTCCCGTGAATTCTGAATAAACTACTGTATTAGACAATATGAAGCAAAATATGGGAATGAGTAGTCACACGCGTAACTTACGTGACAATTTGTTGTAACTTACGTGACGGTCACAAAAGGGTAACAAACATTCCCTTTTGTTGTTAATCTAGTTATGTGTGTACCTTGATATCAGTCTAGCTTTCGTGAAGATTTGTAACATGCAGAACTTCTATTTGGGGTAAGACCACATTAAAAACCCGTCAGCCGTTACCCTCCGAAATAGTGCCATTCAAAATACCGTTTTGGTGTGATGAGTGAATTTTTATGGAGCACTTTGACATGAGACATGTTTTCCTTCAATACTGAATGTACTACAGCATTACACAAAATAAAACATTAAATGGGAATGAGTTTTTACATGCGTAACGTACGTGACATTTATTTTGTAACTTACGTAACGGACACTAAATGGTAAAAAAACATTTCTCCTTTGTGTTTAGTCTAGTTATATATTTAGCTTGATATCAGTCTAGCTTTCGTGAAAATTTGTAACATGCAGTACTTTTATTTGGGGTAAGACCATATTATTGATCCGTCCGCCATTATTCTCCGATATAGTGCCGTTGAAAATACCGATTTGGTGTGATGTGTTAATTTTTATGCAGATCTGTGACATGGGACATGTTGGTCCCGTGAATTTTGAATAAACTCTGCATTAGACAACATCAAACATCAAATGGGAAATAGTTTTCACAAGCGCAACTTACGTGGCATTTTCTTGTAACTTACGTGTCGGACACAAAAATGTAACAAACATTCCCTTTTGTTGTTAATCTTGTTATGTGTGTAGCTTGATACCAATTTAGCTAAAGTGAAGATTTGTAACATGCAGTACTTCTGTTTGGTTTAGACCACATTAAGGATCCGTTCGCCATTACCCTCCGAAATAGTGCCCTTGAAAATAACGTTTTGGTGTGATGTGTGAATTTTTATGGAGCTCTTTGACATGAGATATGTAGACCCCGTGAATTCGGAATAAACAACTGCATTAGACAACATCAAACGTCAACTGGGAATTAGTTTTCACAAGCGTAACTTACGTGGTATGTTTTTGTAAATTACGTGTCGGACACAAAAGGGTAACAAACATACCCCTTTGTCGTTAATCTAGTTATATGTGTTGCTTGATATCAAACTAGTTTAAGTGAAGATTTGTAACATGCAGTACTTCTATTAATTAATGAGACACATTAAGGATCCTTTCACTATTACCCTCCGAAATAGTGCCCTTGAAAATACCGTTTTGGTGTGATGTGTGAATTTTTATGGAGCACTTTGACATGGGACATGTTGGTCCCGTGAATTATGAATAAACTACTGTATTAGACAATATGAAGCAAAATATGGGAATGAGTATTCACACGCGTAACTTACGTGACAATTTGTTGTAACTTACGTTACGGTCACAAAAGGGTAACAAACATTCCCTTTTGTTGTTAATCTAGTTATGTGTGTACCTTGATATCAGTCTAGCTTTCGTGAAGATTTGTAACATGCAGAACTTCTATTTGGGGTAAGACCACATTAAAAACCCGTCAGCCGTTACCCTCCGAAATAGTGCCATTCAAAATACCGTTTTGGTGTGATGAGTGAATTTTTATGGAGCACTTTGACATGAGACATGTTTTCCTTCAATACTGAATGTACTACAGCATTACACAAAATAAAACATTAAATGGGAATGAGTTTTCACATGCGTAACGTACGTGATATTTTTTGTAACTTACGTAACGGACACAAAATGGTAAAAAAACATTCCTCCTTAGTGTTTAGTCTAGTTATATATTTAGCTTGATATCAGTCTAGCTTTCGTGAACATTTTTAACATGCAGTACTTTTATTTGGGGTAAGACCATATTATTGATCCGTCCGCCATTATCCTCCGATATAGTGCCGTTGAAAATACCGATTTGGTGTGATGTGTTAATTTGTATGCAGATATTTGACATGGGACATGTTGGTCCCGTGAATTTTAAATAAACTCTGCATTAGACAACAGTAAACATCAAATGGGAATTAGTTTTCACAAGCGTAACTTACGTGGCATTTTCTTGTAACTTACGTGTCGGACACAAAAAGGTAACAAACATTCCCCTTTGTCATTAATCTGGTTATGTGTGTAGCTTGATATCAATTTAGCTAAAGTGAAGATTTGTAACATGCAGTACTTCTGTTTGGTTTAGACCACATTAAGGATCCGTTCGCCATTACCCTCCGAAATAGTGCCCTTGAAAATAACGTTTTGGTGTGATGTGTGAATTTCTATGGAGCTCTTTGACATGAGACATGTAGGCCCCGTGAATTCGGAATAAACCACTGCATTAGACAATATCAGACGTCAAATGGGAATTAGTTTTTACAAGCGTTACTTACGTGGCATGTTTTTGTAACTTACGTGTCGGACACAAAAGGGTAACAAACATTCCCCTTTGTCGTTAATCTAGTTATATGTGTAGCTTGATATCAAACTAGCTTAAGTGAAGATTTGTAACATGCATTACTTCTATTGGGATGAGACCACATTAAGGATCCTTTCACTATTACCCTCCGAAATAGTGCCCTTCGAAATACCGTTTTGGTGTGATGTGTGAATTTTTATGGAGCACTTTGACATGGGACATGTTGGTCCCGTGAATTCTGAATAAACTACTGTATTAGACAATATGAAGCAAAAAATGCGAATGAGTATTCACACGCGTAACTTACGTGACAATTTGTTGTAACTTACGTGACGGTCACAAAAGGGTAACAAACATTCCCTTTTGTTGTTAATCTAGTTATGTGTGTACCTTGATATCAGTCTAGCTTTCGTGAAGATTTGTAACATGCAGAACTTCTATTGGGGGTAAGACCACATTAAAAACCCGTCAGCCATTACCCTCCGAAATAGTGCCATTCAAAATACCGTTTTGGTGTGATGAGTGAATTTTTATGGAGCACTTTGACATGAGACATGTTTTTCCTTGAATTCTGAATGTACTACAGCATTACACAAAATAAAACATTAAATGGGAATGAGTTTTCACATGCGTAACGTACGTGAAATTTATTTTGTAACTTACGTAACGGACACAAAATGGTAAGAAAACATTCCTCCTTTGTGTTTAGTCTAGTTATATATTTAGCTTGATATCAGTCTAGCTTTCGTGAAAATTTTTAACATGCAGTACTTTTATTTGGGGTAAGACCATATTATTGATCCGTCCGCCATTATCCTCCGATATAGTGCCGTTGAAAATACCGATTTGGTGTGATGTGTTAATTTTTATGCAGATCTTTGACATGGGACATGTTGGTCCCGTGAATTTTGAATAAACTCTGCATTAGACAACATCAAACATCAAATGGGAATTAGTTTTCACAAGCGTAACTTACGTGGCATTTTCTTGTAACTTACGTGTCGGACACAAAAATGTAACAAACATTCCCTTTTGTTGTTAATCTAGTTATGTGTGTAGCTTGATATCAATTTAACTAAAGTGAAGATTTGTAACATGCAGTACTTCTATTAGGTTTAGACCACATTAAGGATCCGTTCGCCATTACTTTCCGAAATAGTGCCCTTGAAAATAACGTTTTGGTGTGATGTGTGAATTTTTATGGAGCTCTTTGACATGAGACATGTAGGCCCCGTGAATTCGGAATAAACAACTGCATTAGACAATATCAAACGTCAAATGGGAATTAGTTTTCACAAGCGTAACTTACGTGGCATGTTTTTGTAACTTACGTGTCGGACACAAAAGGGTAACAAACATTCCCCTTTGTCGTTAATCTAGTTATATGTGTAGCTTGATATCAAACTAGTTTAAGTGAAGATTTGTAACACGCATTACTTCTATTGGGGTGAGACCACATTAAGGATCCTTTCACTATTACCCTCCGAAATAGTGCCCTTGAAAATACCGTTTTGGTGTGATGTGTGAATTTTTATGGAGCACTTTGACATGGGACATGTTGGTCCCGTGAATTCTGAATAAACTACTGTATTAGACAATATGAAGCAAAATATGGGAATGAGTAGTCACACGCGTAACTTACGTGACAATTTGTTGTAACTTACGTGACGGTCACAAAAGGGTAACAAACATTCCCTTTTGTTGTTAATCTAGTTATGTGTGTACCTTGATATCAGTCTAGCTTTCGTGAAGATTTGTAACATGCAGAACTTCTATTTGGGGTAAGACCACATTAAAAACCCGTCAGCCGTTACCCTCCGAAATAGTGCCATTCAAAATACCGTTTTGGTGTGATGAGTGAATTTTTATGGAGCACTTTGACATGAGACATGTTTTCCTTCAATACTGAATGTACTACAGCATTACACAAAATAAAACATTAAATGGGAATGAGTTTTCACATGCGTAACGTACGTGAAATTTATTTTGTAACTTACGTAACGGACACAAAATGGTAAGAAAACATTCCTCCTTTGTGTTTAGTCTAGTTATATATTTAGCTTGATATCAGTCTAGCTTTCGTGAAAATTTTTAACATGCAGTACTTTTATTTGGGGTAAGACCATATTATTGATCCGTCCGCCATTATCCTCCGATATAGTGCCGTTGAAAATACCGATTTGGTGTGATGTGTTAATTTTTATGCAGATCTGTGACATGGGACATGTTGGTCCCGTGAATTTTGAATAAACTCTGCATTAGACAACATCAAACATCAAATGGGAATTAGTTTTCACAAGCGTAACTTACGTGGCATTTTCTTGTAACTTACGTGTCGGACACAAAAAGGTAACAAACATTCCCATTTGTCATTAATCTGGTTATGTGTGTAGCTTGATATCAATTTAGCTAAAGTGAAGATTTGTAACATGCAGTACTTCTGTTTGGTTTAGACCACATTAAGGATCCGTTCGCCATTACCCTCCGAAATAGTGCCCTTGAAAATAACGTTTTGGTGTGATGTGTGAATTTTTATATAGCTCTTTGACATGAGACATGTAGGCCCCGTGAATTCGGAATAAACAACTGCATTAGACAATATCAAACGTCAAATGGGAATTAGTTTTCACAAGCGTAACTTACGTGGCATGTTTTTGTAACTTACGTGTCGGACACAAAAGGGTAACAAACATTCCCCTTTGTCGTTAATCTAGTTATATGTGTAGCTTGATATCAAACTAGCTTAAGTGAAGATTTGTAACACGCATTACTTCTATTGGGGTGAGACCACATTAAGGATCCTTTCACTATTACCCTCCGAAATAGTGCCCTTGAAAATACCGTTTTGGTGTGATGTGTGAATTTTTATGGAGCACTTTGACATGGGACATGTTGGTCCCGTGAATTCTGAATAAACTACTGTATTAGACAATATGAAGCAAAATATGGGAATGAGTAGTCACACGCGTAACTTACGTGACAATTTGTTGTAACTTACGTGACGGTCACAAAAGGGTAACAAACATTCCCTTTTGTTGTTAATCTAGTTATGTGTGTACCTTGATATCAGTCTAGCTTTCGTGAAGATTTGTAACATGCAGAACTTCTATTTGGGGTAAGACCACATTAAAAACCCGTCAGCCGTTACCCTCCGAAATAGTGCCATTCAAAATACCGTTTTGGTGTGATGAGTGAATTTTTATGGAGCACTTTGACATGAGACATGTTTTCCTTCAATACTGAATGTACTACAGCATTACACAAAATAAAACATTAAATGGGAATGAGTTTTTACATGCGTAACGTACGTGACATTTATTTTGTAACTTACGTAACGGACACTAAATGGTAAAAAAACATTCCTCCTTTGTGTTTAGTCTAGTTATATATTTAGCTTGATATCAGTCTAGCTTTCGTGAAAATTTGTAACATGTAGTACTTTTATTTGGGGTAAGACCATATTATTGATCTGTCCGCCATTATTCTCCGATATAGTGCCGTTGAAAATACCGATTTGGTGTGATGTGTTAATTTTTATGCAGATCTGTGACATGGGACATGTTGGTCCCGTGAATTTTGAATAAACTCTGCATTAGACAACAGTAAACATCAAATGGGAATTAGTTTTCACAAGCGTAACTTACGTGGCATTTTCTTGTAACTTACGTGTCGGACACAAAAAGGTAACAAACATTCCCATTTGTCATTAATCTGGTTATGTGTGTAGCTTGATATCAATTTAGCTAAAGTGAAGATTTGTAACATGCAGTACTTCTGTTTGGTTTAGACCACATTAAGGATCCGTTCGCCATTACCCTCCGAAATAGTGCCCTTGAAAATAACGTTTTGGTGTGATGTGTGAATTTTTATGGAGCTCTTTGACATGAGACATGTAGGCCCCGTGAATTCGGAATAAACAACTGCATTAGACAACATCAAACGTCAACTGGGAATTAGTTTTCACAAGCGTAACTTACGTGGTATGTTTTTGTAAATTACGTGTCGGACACAAAAGGGTAACAAACATACCCCTTTGCCGTTAATCTAGTTATATGTGTTGCTTGATATCAAACTAGTTTAAGTGAAGATTTGTAACATGCAGTACTTCTATTGGGGTGAGACCACATTAAGGATCCTTTCACTATTACCCTCCGAAATAGTGCCCTTGAAAATACCGTTTTGGTGTGATGTATGAATTTCTATGGAGCTCTTTGACATGAGACATGTAGGCCCCGTGAATTCGGAATAAACCACTGCATTAGACAATATCAGACGTCAAATGGGAATTAGTTTTTACAAGCGTTACTTACGTGGCATGTTTTTGTAACTTACGTGTCGGACACAAAAGGGTAACAAACATTCCCCTTTGTCGTTAATCTAGTTATATGTGTAGCTTGATATCAAACTAGCTTCAGTGAAGATTTGTAACATGCATTACTTCTATTGGGATGAGACCACATTAAGGATCCTTTCACTATTACCCTCCGAAATAGTGCCCTTCGAAATACCGTTTTGGTGTGATGTGTGAATTTTTATGGAGCACTTTGACATGGGACATGTTGGTCCCGTGAATTCTGAATAAACTACTGTATTAGACAATATGAAGCAAAATATGGGAATGAGTAGTCACACGCGTAACTTACGTGACAATTTGTTGTAACTTACGTTACGGTCACAAAAGGGTAACAAACATTCCCTTTTGTTGTTAATCTAGTTATGTGTGTACCTTGATATCAGTCTAGCTTTCGTGAAGATTTGTAACATGCAGAACTTCTATTTGGGGTAAGACCACATTAAAAACCCGTCAGCCGTTACCCTCCGAAATAGTGCCATTCAAAATACCGTTTTGGTGTGATGAGTGAATTTTTATGGAGCACTTTGACATGAGACATGTTTTCCTTCAATACTGAATGTACTACAGCATTACACAAAATAAAACATTAAATGGGAATGAGTTTTCACATGCGTAACGTACGTGATATTTTTTGTAACTTACGTAACGGACACAAAATGGTAAAAAAACATTCCTCCTTAGTGTTTAGTCTAGTTATATATTTAGCTTGATATCAGTCTAGCTTTCGTGAACATTTTTAACATGCAGTACTTTTATTTGGGGTAAGACCATATTATTGATCCGTCCGCCATTATCCTCCGATATAGTGCCGTTGAAAATACCGATTTGGTGTGATGTGTTAATTTGTATGCAGATATTTGACATGGGACATGTTGGTCCCGTGAATTTTAAATAAACTCTGCATTAGACAACAGTAAACATCAAATGGGAATTAGTTTTCACAAGCGTAACTTACGTGGCATTTTCTTGTAACTTACGTGTCGGACACAAAAAGGTAACAAACATTCCCCTTTGTCATTAATCTGGTTATGTGTGTAGCTTGATATCAATTTAGCTAAAGTGAAGATTTGTAACATGCAGTACTTCTGTTTGGTTTAGACCACATTAAGGATCCGTTCGCCATTACCCTCCGAAATAGTGCCCTTGAAAATAACGTTTTGGTGTGATGTGTGAATTTCTATGGAGCTCTTTGACATGAGACATGTAGGCCCCGTGAATTCGGAATAAACCACTGCATTAGACAATATCAGACGTCAAATGGGAATTAGTTTTTACAAGCGTTACTTACGTGGCATGTTTTTGTAACTTACGTGTCGGACACAAAAGGGTAACAAACATTCCCCTTTTTCGTTAATCTAGTTATATGTGTAGCTTGATATCAAACTAGCTTAAGTGAAGATTTGTAACATGCTGTACTTCTATTAGGTTTAGACCACATTAAGGATCCGTTCGCCATTACCCTCCGAAATAGTACCCTTGAAAATACCGTTTTGGTGTGATGTGTGAATTTTTATGGAGCACTTTGACATGGGACATGTTGGTCCCGTGAATTCTGAATAAACTACTGTATTAGACAATATGAAGCAAAATATGGGAATGAGTATTCACACGCGTAACTTACGTCACAATTTGTTGTAACTTCCGTGACGGTCACAAAAGGGTAACAAACATTCCCTTTTGTTGTTAATCTAGTTATGTGTGTACCTTGATATCAGTGTAGCTTTCGTGAAGATTTGTAAAATGCAGTACTTCTATTTGGGGTAAGACCACATTAAAGACCCGTCAGCCATTACCCTCCGAAATAGTGCCATTCAAAATACCGTTTTGGTGTGATGAGTGAATTTTTATGGAGCACTTTGACATGAGACATGTTTTTCCTTGAATTCTGAATGTACTACAGCATTACACAAAATAAAACATTAAATGGGAATGAGTTTTCACATGCGTAACGTACGTGAAATTTATTTTGTAACTTACGTAACGGACACAAAATGGTAAGAAAACATTTCTCCTTTGTGTTTAGTCTAGTTATATATTTAGCTTGATATCAGTCTAGCTTTCGTGAAATTTTTTAACATGCAGTACTTTTATTTGGGGTAAGACCATATTATTGATCCGTCCGCCATTATCCTCCGATATAGTGCCGTTGAAAATACCGATTTGGTGTGTTGTGTTAATTTTTATGCAGATCTTTGACATGGGACATGTTGGTCCCGTGAATTTTGAATAAACTCTGCATTAGACAACATCAAACATCAAATGGGAATTAGTTTTCACAAGCGTAACTTACGTGGCATTTTCTTGTAACTTACGTGTCGGACACAAAAATGTAACAAACATTCCCTTTTGTTGTTAATCTAGTTATGTGTGTAGCTTGATATCAATTTAACTAAAGTGAAGATTTGTAACATGCAGTACTTCTATTAGGTTTAGACCACATTAAGGATCCGTTCGCCATTACTTTCCGAAATAGTGCCCTTGAAAATAACGTTTTGGTGTGATGTGTGAATTTTTATATAGCTCTTTGACATGAGACATGTAGGCCCCGTGAATTCGGAATAAACAACTGCATTAGACAATATCAAACGTCAAATGGGAATTAGTTTTCACAAGCGTAACTTACGTGGCATGTTTTTGTAACTTACGTGTCGGACACAAAAGGGTAACAAACATTCCCCTTTGTCGTTAATCTAGTTATATGTGTAGCTTGATATCAAACTAGCTTCAGTGAAGATTTGTAACATGCATTACTTCTATTGGGATGAGACCACATTAAGGATCCTTTCACTATTACCCTCCGAAATAGTGCCCTTCGAAATACCGTTTTGGTGTGATGTGTGAATTTTTATGGAGCACTTTGACATGGGACATGTTGGTCCCGTGAATTCTGAATAAACTACTGTATTAGACAATATGAAGCAAAATATGGGAATGAGTAGTCACACGCGTAACTTACGTGACAATTTGTTGTAACTTACGTTACGGTCACAAAAGGGTAACAAACATTCCCTTTTGTTGTTAATCTAGTTATGTGTGTACCTTGATATCAGTCTAGCTTTCGTGAAGATTTGTAACATGCAGAACTTCTATTTGGGGTAAGACCACATTAAAAACCCGTCAGCCGTTACCCTCCGAAATAGTGCCATTCAAAATACCGTTTTGGTGTGATGAGTGAATTTTTATGGAGCACTTTGACATGAGACATGTTTTCCTTCAATACTGAATGTACTACAGCATTACACAAAATAAAACATTAAATGGGAATGAGTTTTTACATGCGTAACGTACGTGACATTTATTTTGTAACTTACGTAACGGACACTAAATGGTAAAAAAACATTCCTCCTTTGTGTTTAGTCTAGTTATATATTTAGCTTGATATCAGTCTAGCTTTCGTGAAAATTTGTAACATGTAGTACTTTTATTTGGGGTAAGACCATATTATTGATCTGTCCGCCATTATTCTCCGATATAGTGCCGTTGAAAATACCGATTTGGTGTGATGTGTTAATTTTTATGCAGATCTGTGACATGGGACATGTTGGTCCCGTGAATTTTGAATAAACTCTGCATTAGACAACAGTAAACATCAAATGGGAATTAGTTTTCACAAGCGTAACTTACGTGGCATTTTCTTGTAACTTACGTGTCGGACACAAAAAGGTAACAAACATTCCCATTTGTCATTAATCTGGTTATGTGTGTAGCTTGATATCAATTTAGCTAAAGTGAAGATTTGTAACATGCAGTACTTCTGTTTGGTTTAGACCACATTAAGGATCCGTTCGCCATTACCCTCCGAAATAGTGCCCTTGAAAATAACGTTTTGGTGTGATGTATGAATTTCTATGGAGCTCTTTGACATGAGACATGTAGGCCCCGTGAATTCGGAATAAACCACTGCATTAGACAATATCAGACGTCAAATGGGAATTAGTTTTTACAAGCGTTACTTACGTGGCATGTTTTTGTAACTTACGTGTCGGACACAAAAGGGTAACAAACATTCCCCTTTGTCGTTAATCTAGTTATATGTGTAGCTTGATATCAAACTAGCTTCAGTGAAGATTTGTAACATGCATTACTTCTATTGGGATGAGACCACATTAAGGATCCTTTCACTATTACCCTCCGAAATAGTGCCCTTCGAAATACCGTTTTGGTGTGATGTGTGAATTTTTATGGAGCACTTTGACATGTGACATGTTGGTCCCGTGAATTCTGAATAAACTACTGTATTAGACAATATGAAGCAAAAAATGCGAATGAGTATTCACACGCGTAACTTACGTGACAATTTGTTGTAACTTACGTGACGGTCACAAAAGGGTAACAAACATTCCCTTTTGTTGTTAATCTAGTTATGTGTGTACCTTGATATCAGTCTAGCTTTCGTGAAGATTTGTAACATGCAGAACTTCTATTGGGGGGTAAGACCACATTAAAAACCCGTCAGCCATTACCCTCCGAAATAGTGCCATTCAAAATACCGTTTTGGTGTGATGAGTGAATTTTTATGGAGCACTTTGACATGAGACATGTTTTTCCTTGAATTCTGAATGTACTACAGCATTACACAAAATAAAACATTAAATGGGAATGAGTTTTCACATGCGTAACGTACGTGAAATTTATTTTGTAACTTACGTAACGGACACAAAATGGTAAGAAAACATTCCTCCTTTGTGTTTAGTCTAGTTATATATTTAGCTTGATATCAGTCTAGCTTTCGTGAAAATTTTTAACATGCAGTACTTTTATTTGGGGTAAGACCATATTATTGATCCGTCCGCCATTATCCTCCGATATAGTGCCGTTGAAAATACCGATTTGGTGTGATGTGTTAATTTTTATGCAGATCTTTGACATGGGACATGTTGGTCCCGTGAATTTTGAATAAACTCTGCATTAGACAACATCAAACATCAAATGGGAATTAGTTTTCACAAACGTAACTTACATGGCATTTTCTTGTAACTTACGTGTCGGACACAAAAATGTAACAAACATTCCCTTTTGTTGTTAATCTAGTTA
>JAHLWY010001645.1:0-17141 GCA_020002185.1 Paraescarpia echinospica
TGACTGTTTTTGAAGTGACAACGGTGGGAACGTCTGATTTATGAGATGTCAGGCAACAATTGTAGTTTAATTCATATGTATATACCCGTTACTAACATTGTTGGCATGGCTAGGCTTGATGGAGGTCACACGCAAAATGTTGATTGTGACAGGCAAACCACGACATATTGGATACATAAATCAGATTATAATCTTTCTGATAGTGGTCAATGAAAGGCCAGAGTAAATGGGATGGTGGGATGTTCAACCTGTAACGTCACCTAAGGCATGGCTGGTGGACATCAATGTCACTTGTGTTGAATTTAGGCATTCTGTTTGTCTCTTGCAGTATCACAATAGATGACATTGTCTATGTTGTTGATGGGGTAAGATCAAGATGAAGAACTTTGACCCGGCCAACAACATCGCAACCTTGAAGTCTGAGTGAGTGAGTCGGGCCAATGCCAAGCAGCATCGGGGCCGGGCTGGAAGATGAGTCAGGCCACATGTACTCTGATAGCAAGGGACCTCTTGGGGTGTCATATTGCAGTGGTTAGAACAGCAGACTCAATCGAGAGAAAACAATTTTGAATCCTCTTGCTGCCATGTCCAAGCTTGGGCAATTTTGTCCATTCCACATTGCCTCAGTTCATTCAGTTATATAAATGAGTACCTGAATATAGAGGTACTTGTATATGGATGATCTTTATGCAGTAGTTGCGGTGTGGCTGAATGCTTCACAGAGATGTAGTGATGGTGTTTAAACTACCCACGAACCAAAACTATCTGTCTGGGTCATGTCCCATCAATTTTGTGATTTTGGCAGAAATGTATGTTTAATAATCTCATCTTTCAATGTCTGGTTTATTTTCCTCTACAAATAATCACAAACTAATAAAATGCCTATATTTAAGAACAAACACATCAAGAAACCATAAACGATATACCCTGGTAAGCCAAAATCACCTCATTTTTCAAAATGTCACTTTTTAAAATTTTGCTTCAATTTTGAAATAATTCAAAAACTACTGAAGATATTTCAACAACTAAGGTATAATTTTAAAGATCATGATAAGTACTCACTTTGCAGGTTACACATATCAACCCGTGAGTCTTTCCTCTTAGGGTATAGCCGGACATCTGTTATCACTTGTACACAGAGTATCACAGTCGGCACTTCTCTGACTACCAACTGCCAGAGACCCTCAGGACACGATTGAAGGAACTCTGTCTACAGATCAAGGTCAGCACATCGTAACATGTTATTTCACACATAGGATGGTGTAATTAGAAACACATTAAATACCTCATAGAGAAATTGTACAATATTTGATATTATTATCAAGGAAATATAAGATGATAAGAAACTGTCTTAAAACATTTGCACCATATGGTCATAATTAATATTTTACTCAAATATTCATGAATATTTTCTATGTTTAGTCACCATGCCAGAATATATGCATTGACATCCTGTGTGTGTTTTTAGCCATTTTATTTTTGTCACAGATGTTGAAGCTGGGACGTATAGAGACATTTGTAGGCAAGGCAATGCAACCGCCCAGCATGGAAGCCCTACATCACGCAATCTCAACCGTCATCCACCTGGTGAGTAACTGTCGAATCATCATCTCAACCCTCGTCCACCTGGTGAGTAACTGTCAAACCATCATCTCAACCCTCGTCCACCTGGTGAGTAACCGTCAAACATCATCTCAACCCTCGTCCACCTGGTGAGTAACTGTCAAACCATCATCTCAACCCTCTTCCACCTAGTGAGTAACTGTCAAACATCATCTCAACCCTTGTCCACCTGGTGAGTAACTGTCAAACATCATCTCAACCCTCGTCCACCTGGTGAGTAACTGTCAAACCATCATCTTAACCCTTGTCCACCTGGTGAGTAACTGTCAAACCATGTCAACCAGTGTCCGCCTGATGAGTAATTATCAATCCATTGTATCGATAAGTGTTTGCCCAACAGATATACTTTCTTTGACCAGTATACATATCACTCAACATGTGAGTATGTAAAAGTATAAATATAAAATTACATATATACAACTTTGAGATATGGGTCTAGGAGACGAGTATTAAGTGCCATATACAAATAGTTGCTGTGTACACACCCCATGGTCAATACATACACCACGGTCAGTACATTCACCATGGTCATTACATGCCCCATGGTCAGTACATGCCCTATGGTCAGTACACGCCCATGGTCAATACACGCTCATGGTCAGTACACGCCCATGTATTGTATGTGTATTGTGCTGTACAGAAATGTGTTGTGTGTGTACTGTGCTGTACAGACACGTGTTGTGTGTGTACTGTGCTGTACAGTCATGTGTTGTGTGTGTACTATGCTGTAAGACGTGTTGTGTGTGTACTGTGCTATACAGACATGTGTTGTGTGTGTGTACTGTGCTGTACAGACATGTGTTGTATGTGTACTGAGCTGTACATACACGTGTTGTGTGTGTACTATGCTGTAAGACATGTGTTGTGTGTGTACTGTGCTATACATTCATGGTCACTACACACCATGGTCATTACACAGCCCATAGTCAGTACACCACTTGGTCAGTACACACCCTATGGTCACTACACACCCCATGTTCACTACACCCTATGGTCAGTACATGCACCATGATCAGTACATACCCAATGGTATGTATATACCCCAGTCAGTTCAAATGACCCACATGCATGGTGTTGTGGTCATTGTGAGTTTGTTGTGGTCAATGTGAGTTGACTGTTTCAGGATAAAGAGAGGTTGGCTGACCAGAACGGGCAGGAGTTGGCTGGAGACTCTCGCTGTGACCACCTGATGCTCATCAATGCCTATGAAGTCAGTGCCAGGCTAGCTGCATGCCAGTAAACTACATACTTGTAAGTTGTAAACTATGCATTTGTTTGTTTCAATTATAAACTACAACGCTGTCTAATTGGTGGTTGTAAACTATACACCTATTTGAATGTTAGATGTACTTTATACAAATATTAAGTTTTCAGTTGTAAACAGATAATAATATTTGTTTGTTTTCCATTGTAAACCAAACAACTACTGTAAGTGATACATATCTGAGTTTTATGTGTAAACTACACAGCTATTTCAGTTTCAGGAATGGAATAGTTCACCTAGTCTATTGATTTGTATCAAAGTGTCATGAATTTCATGAATGTTGTTGATGCGGACTGAGTGATCATGAGACTGTTGCCAGGGTTGGGAGACAGTGAAGGGCCGGGGGACAGCGGGATAGTACTGCTGGGAACACTTCCTGTCTGCCAGCACTCTCAGGGTAAGTTTCCAGCATCAGTGTAGCTTAGTCGATGTGTTGATCTCTTGAAATCTACAAGATATCTGTTGTCTTGAACGTGGGAACCTCGCAGTTGTGCCAATCATCAAAGGACTTTGTGATTAGCCCGTCTGGCCTTCACAATAGTGCCAACAGAGGTTGTTTAGCATCTGAGTGTTACCTTAGCACTTTTTACAATTTGCAGGTGCAACATTCAAATTGCAAATACTGTTTCGGACTTATTAAAAACAATGTCACAGACAGTATACATTAGAATAAATAATGTACTGCTTTCCTTTTGAAGACAATGTCTGCTGTGAATATGGGGCATGGTGGTCAAGTGGTTAGGGTGCCGGATTGTCAATCAGAGGAACCAGGGTACAAATCCTGTTGCCGACTAGTCGGTGGGTCCGGACTGGTATTGGCCATCGAGTCGAAACTTGTTCAATTTTGTTCACCCAATGTTGCCTGTGTTGGTCCCTTCTATCTGGTGTCTATGCCAGGGGAAGTAAAAGATCCCACTCAGGGAAATGGAAGAAACCTGTTGTGTACTCACTGAGCTGGGATCTAAACTCCCAATGCCAGAATAATCAACCAAATGATTGTGGGCATTTATTGGAAGAAGAATGTCTTATGTCAGTTGTGTACCTCCTGTGTTGTGTTTAGATGTTACAGGACATGAGACGTCAGCTTGCCCAGTTCCTGCATGAGATGGGATTCATCAAGTCAGATAACCCGAAAGCAGCTGATGCCAACCGCATCTCAGGTACAGAGGCTGGGCGCAGCAGAGCACGCTGGCAGAGATGAGGCATAAATACCTCAAAGACAATTATAACCATAAACGGTCGAAATTTGCATAGTATCCAAATCTACAATAAAATGCTCTTGGTTGCTTTACATAGAATTGTTTAAAACTGATTTAAACAGTAAATCTAAAAAAATTAGACACTTAATTAAATGACAATAACTGAACCGTCATATGCCCAAAGAAGTGAGTTTTGTCAACTTTTGTGTTGGTCTGATGCCTATCTTTGAACATGGAATGTAACTTATCTTCATGCAGTGTTTATTCAATAATTTGTTAATTATTGTACAAAGAAATTAATTATATACAAATTTGTTTGTTTGTTTAGACTGTGGTAGACGTTTTGCTAATGATACCATTATGCGTTATACCAGATATCTACATTATGTGCGACATGTGTACTGTACTGTACAGATATATGTTGTATGTACTGTGCTGTTCAGACATGTGTTGTATGTGTACAGTGCGGTACAGACATCTGTTGTATGTGTACTGTGCTGTACAGACATGTGTTGTATGTGCTCTCTGTGTTGTACATACATGTATTTATATGTACTGTGCTGTACATACATATGTTGTACTGTGCTGTACATACATGTTGTATGTGAACTGCTCTGTACAGACATGTCTTGTATGTTTACTGTGCTGTACAGACATGTGTTATGTGTGCACTGTGTTGTACAGACATGTATTGTGTGTGTACTGTGTTGTAGAGACATGTGTTGTGTGTGTACTGTGCTGTACAAACATGTGTTGTATGTGTACTGTGCTGTACAGACATGTGTTGTGTGTGAACTGTGCTGTACAGACATGTGTTGTATGAGTATTGAGCTGTACATACATGTGTTGTATGTGTACTGTGGTGTATGTGTCTTATGTGTACTGTGTTGTACAGACATGTGTTGTGCTTGTACTGCGCTGTACAAACATGTGTTGTATGTGTACTATGCTGTACAGACATGTGTGTTGTGTGTGAACTGTGCATTACACACATGTGTTGTGTGTGTATTGTGCTGTACATACATGTGTTGTGTGTGTATTGTGCTGTACATACATGTGTTGTGTGTGTATTGTACTGTACATGCATGTGTTGTGTGTGTACTGTGCTGTACAGACATTTGTTGTGTGTGTACTGTGCTGTACATACATGTGTTGTGTGTGTGTGTGTACTGTGCTGTGCAGACATGTGTTGTGTTTGCTGTGCGGTACAAACATGTATTGTATGTGTACTGTGCTGCACATACATGTGTTGTGTGTGTGTACTGTGCTGTGAATACATGTGTTGTGTGTGTACTGTGCTGTACAGACATGTGTTGTGCGTGTGTGTACTGTGCTGTACAGACATGTGTTGTATGTGCACTGTGCTGTACAGACATGTGTTGTGTATGAGTGTACTCTGCTGTACAGACATGTGCTGTATGTGCACTGTGCTGTACAGACATGTGTTGTGTGTAAAATGTGCTGTACAGGCATGTGTTGTGTGTGTACTGTGCTGTACAAACATGTGTTGTATGTGTACTGTGCTGTACAAACATGTGTTGTATGTGTACTGTGCTGTACAGACATGTGTTGTATGTGTACAGTGCTGTACAGACATCTGCTGTATGTGTACTGTGCTGTACAGACATGTGCTCTCTGTGCTGCACAGATGTGTTGTATGTGTACTGTGCTGTACAGACATGTGTTGTGTGTGTACTATGCTGTAAGACATGTGAGAGATGTGTTGTATGTGCTCTGTGCTGTACATACGTGTATTTATATATACTGTGCTGTACATACATATGTTGTACTGTGTTGTACAGACATGTGTTTATATGTACTGTGCTGTGTAGACATACGTTGTAAGTACTGTGCTGTACAGACATGTTGTATGTGAACTGTTCTGTATAGACATGTGTTGTATGTGTACTGTGATGTACATACATGTGTTGTTTGTGTACTATGTTGTACAGACATGTATTATATGTGTATTGTGCTGTACAGATATGTGTTGTATGTGTACTGTGGTGTATGTGTCTTATGTGTACTGTGTTGTGCAGACATGTGTTGTGTGTGTACCTTGCTGTACATACATGTGTTGTGTGTGTACTGTGCTGTACAGACGTGTTGTGTGTGTACTGTGCTGTACAGACATGTGTTGTGTGTGTACTGTGCTGTGCAGACATGTATTGTGTGTGTGTGCTGTGCGGTACAAACATATATTGTATGTGTACTGTGCCTTAGACACATGTGTTGTGTGTGTACAGTGCTGTGCATACATGTGTTGTGTGTGTACTGTGCTGTACAGACATGTGTTGTGCGTGTGTGTACTGTGCTGTACACACATGTGTTGTGTGTGAACTGTGCTGTACATACATGTGTTGTGTGTGTATTGTGCTGCACAAACATGTGTTGTATGTGTACTTTGCTGTACAAACATGTGTTGTATGTGTACTGTGCTGTACATACATGTGTTGTATGTGTACAGTGCTGTACAGACATGTGTTGTATGTGCTCTCTGTGCTGCACATATATGTTGTATGTGTACTGTGCTGTACAGACATGTTTTGTATGTGTACTTTGCTGTACAGACATATGTTGTATGAGCTCTCTGTGCTGCACAGATGTGTTGTATGTGCTCTGTGCTGTACATACGTGTATTTATATGTACTGTGCTGTACATACATATGTTGTTCTGTGTTGTACAGACATGTGTTTATATGTACTGTGCTGTGTAGACATACGTTGTATGTACTGTGCTGTACAGGCATGTTGTATGTGAACTGTTCTGTACAGACATGTGTTTTATGTGTACTGTGATATACATACATGTGTTGTGTGTTTACTCTGTTGTACAGACATTGTATGTGTATTGTGCTGTACAGGCATGTGTTGTATGTGTACGGTGGTGTATGTGTCTTATGTGTACTGTGTTGTGCAGACATGTGTTGTGTGTGTACTGTGCTGTACAAACATGTGTTGTGTGTGAACTGTGCTGTAAAGACATGTGTTGTGTGTACTGTGCTTTACAGACATGTGTTGTGTGTGTACTGTGCTGTATATACATGTGTTGTGTATGTACTGTGCTGTATAGACATGTGTTGTATGTGTACTGTGCTGTACAAACATGTGTTGTATGTGTATTGTGCTGTACATACATGTGTTGTGTGTGTACTGTGCTGTACAGACATGTGTTGTGTGTGTACTGTGCTGTACATACATGTGTTGTGTGTGTACTATGCTGCAATACATGTGTTGTGTGTGTACTGTGCTATATAGACATGTTTTGTGTGTGTACTGTGCTGTACAGACATGTGTTGTGTGTGTAATGTGCTGTACAGACATGTGTTGTATGTGTATTGTGCTGTACAGACGTGTTGTATGTGTACAGTGCTGTACAAACATGTGTTGTATGTGTATTGTGCTGTACAGACATGTGTTGTATGTGTATTGTGCTGTACAGACATGTGTTGTGTGTGTACTGTGCTGTACAGACACGTGTTGTGTGTGTACTGTGCTGTACAGTCATGTGTTGTGTGTGTACTATGCTGTAAGACGTGTTGTGTGTGTACTGTGCTATACAGACATCTGTTGTGTGTGTACTGTGCTGTACAGACATGTGTTGTGTGTGTACTGTGCTGTACAGACATGTGTTGTGTGTGTACTGTGCTGTACAGACATGTGTTGTGTGTGTACTGTGCTGTAAGACATGTGTTGTGTGTGTACTGTGCTATACAGACATGTGTTGTGTGTGTACTGTGCTATAAAGACGTGTTGTGTGTATACTGTGCTGTACAGACGTGTTGTGTGTGTACTGTGCTGTACAGACATGTGTTGTGTATGTACTGTGCTGTACTGACATGTGTTGTATGTGTACTGAGCTGTACAGACATGTGTTGTATGTGTACTGAGCTTGTACAGACATGTGTTGTGTGTGTACTGTGCTGTACAGACATGTTGTATGTGTACTGTGCTGTACATACATGTGTTGTGTGTGTGTACTGTGCTGTACAGACATGTGTTGTATGTGTACTGAGCTGTACAGACATGTGTTGTGTGTGTACTATGCTGTAAGACATGTGTCGTGTGTGTACTGTGCTATACAGACATGTGTTGTGTGTGTACTGTGCTGTACAGACATGTTGTGTGTGTACTGTGCTGTACAGACATGTTGTATGTGTACTGTGCTGTACATACATGTGTTGTGTGTGTACTGTGCTGTACAGACATGTGTTGTATGTGTACTGTGCTGTTCAGACATATTGTATGTGTACTGTGCTGTACATACATGTGTTGTGTGTGTGTACTGTGCTGTACAGACATGTGTTGTATGTGTACTGAGCTGTACATACATGTGTTGTGTGTGTACTATGCTGTAAGACATGTGTTGTGTGTGTACTGTGCTATACAGTCATGTGTTGTGTGTGTACTGTGCTGTACAGACATGTGTTGTGTGTGTACTGTGCTGTACAGACATGTGTTGTGTGTACTGTGCTGTACAGACATGTGTTGTATGTGTACTGAGCTGTACAGACATGTGTTGTATGTGTACTGAGCTGTACAGACGTGTTGTGTGTGTATTGTGCTGTACATACATGTGTTGTGTGTGTGTACTGTGCTGTGCAGACATGTGTTGTGTGTGTGTGTACTGTGCTGTACAGACATGTGTTGTATGTGTACTGAGCTGTACAGACATGTGTTGTGTGTGTATTGTGCTGTACATACATGTGTTGTGTGTGTGTACTGTGCTGTGCAGACATGTGTTGTGTGTGTGTGTACTGTGCTGTACAGACATGTGTTGTGTGTGTATAGTGCTGTACAGACATGTGTTGTGTGTGTACTGTGCTGTACAGATGTGTTTATTTGTCACAGACAACAAACAGCTGGTGAGGGCAATCATCTGTTCTGGACCCTACCCTAATGTAGCAAACATTTACAATGTGAAGAAGTCTGTGAGAGAGGAAGTCTGAGTGAGTTTACGTCTGAGAGATAGTAAGTCTGAGAGAGAGTAAGTCTAAGAGAGGGTAAGTCTGAGAGAGAGTAAGTCTGAGAGAGAGTAAGTCTGAGTGAGTTTAAGTGTGAGAGAGAGTAAGTCTGATGTAATGGAACTACTTTGGAACTTGACAGCTACTGCTAGTTAGCAGGGTGCCGTGTATCTAGTTGCGTCTGTGGTTTCAGTGACTCCTTGTTGTCAACAAAGACAGAGAGGTGAATCTTGCTTCATCCACAGTCAGTCAACTGGAGCGCGATGCAGATCAACTCTCGCTGGCTCGTCTACCACCTCAAGATGATGACTTCCAAGGTGAGGGTCAAGGTCATGTCATGGTCAACACGGTTACCATATGACACTGTATGCTCGTTGGAAAGCAGTAACATTATGGAATTTTATATTCTTGTCTACGCGTCTTTCTATGTGTGTGATCGGAAGTAACAAATTTTGTGAATATGATCATCTGAAATTAGTTAGTGCATGTATATGGCCTGTGTATATGTGCATCGTCAGTGTGAAGTGCACTGTACTGTTTGTTTTTAGATCTTCCTGTATGACACCACCATGGTATCATCCTACCCCCTGCTCTTCTTTGGGGGCAATATCAGGGTAACACAGGTCAGTTCTCAAGTAAATTGGTCATTATATCACCATCTTTGTAGTTGTCAAATTATGTCATGTTTAGTCATTTAAATTATGCAAAACCTTCAGTGGTCACATTTCACACTGTCAGTGGTCACATCACTACAGTCAGTGGTCACATCACTACACTATCAGTGGTCACATCAACACTGTCAGTGATCACATCACTACACTATCAGTGGTCACATCAACACACTGTCAGTGGTCACATCACTACACTATCAGTGGTCACATCAACACACTATCAGTGGTCACATCACTACACTATCAGTGGTCACATCAACACACTGTCAGTGGTCACATCACCACACTGTCTGTGGTCACATCACTACATTGTCAGTTGTCACATCACCACAGTCAGTGGTCATATCACCACACTGTCAGTGGTCACATCACCATACTGTCAGTGGTCACATCACCACACTGTCAGTGGTCACATCACCATACTGTCAGTGGTCACATCACCATACTGTCAGTGGTCACATCACCATACTGTCAGGGTAATACTGGCTGTGGTTTTAGGGTGACACTGGCTGTGGTTACAGCGTGACACTGGCTGTGATGACAGGGTACGTGACACTGTCAATGGTGACAAACTGATAAAATGGAGGTAACCAGGTGACACCGAGAATGGTGACAGGGTGACACTGACATTGGTGATAGTGTAACACCAACAGTGATAACAGGATGACATCAACAGTGATGACAGTGTTACACCGACTGTGGTGGTGACAGGGTGACACCAACAGTGATGACAGGGTGACACTGACTGTGGTGACAGGGTGACACAACAGTGCTCACAGTTACGGTTGTTACAGCACTTATGTCATGCAGACAGTTGACATAGATGATATAAATAAGAATACTTTTCATGTAGACCATCCAAAAGACAGAGTCATTGTGTCGCAAATTGAAACTGATGTTTCCCTACACTTATGGCTGTATCTGTGTCAGTGTTGCAATAAAAACAAGTCACTTTACAGGTTGCATGCAACATACAAACCCAATCGATCTTATTTGCTCCATTTATTTTCCTCAAAACTGTTCACGCACAATTTGATATCGTTGATGAACTTAAAAGTGAATGTCTGAACACAGTTTTGTTTAATTATGTTTTCCCAGGACTTAACCATCTGAAGAAAGACGAATTTGGTTGTACTTGCCACAGACTCTGGTGTGCTCCTGGATAAGTGGCTAGATGAGAAAGCAAAGGACAGTTGTGGTTTACAGTCTTCATCAGTTATTACGTTGGCACTCGCAGGGACGTCAAATGATGTTGTAATCTCATTACCAAGTCCATCTACCACAGAAATATTGCAGAGAGATCAAACTACACTGTTTGAATGCAGCGTTTTAGTGCAATTCAGTGTCTCGGCCACCTTCTAAGAACAATTACATTCTGCTTGTCTCTGTGCAATATTGTCTGCAGGCAGCTTAGTTTCCTGTTGTATACACAGCTGTGTTCTAAATAAAATATTATATTTGAAACCTCTGAAAGTACAGCATTAAAAATTCACAAATACCGCTAGCTCTGTGTTTGGTTTGTTCATTTTACAGTGAAGGTACTGACAATTTGGTGTCCACCCAATACAGACGCCACAGGCCAAGTGGGTTGAACAGACGTGGAATGCTGTAAAAAGTTTGCCTCCAAATATAATACCTACATATATCTAGGGTCATAACGTAAATGTAGATGGACAACCTTGTAAATAAACTACTGGAATTGTGTTGTTAGCTCCTAAAGACACATTAAACAAGTGTTGTAACACTTTCAAATTGAATATTTTGCCCTTTTTGAGTGATAATGCTGGTTTGTGGTAGCTTAAAAATGAACAGGTTCATATCACAAATATTACATAAAGTAATGTCAGCAGTATGTAGATATTTAGAATAAATTTAAATCTTATAACCTTATAATATAAGACTGAGGTTCTGGCAATCAGTTGTTGCAATACAATAAACATTTTTTTTACAAATATTCAAAGGAACCTTCGCTCAACACGTGTCTCAACTCAAGAGATCGATATAGGGCACAGAGCACAGTTGACTTTCCCACTGGTGACCAAGTTAACGTTTTGTCAGATTATAAGAAAATTGTACCCTGAGAAAAATCTAAATTTCCTCATTAGCACTGCCATCATATTGTAACAGGTATTATAGTTGAATACTATAGTTGTTTTAGAGTTATTACACTGGGACAGATACTTGGTAAAAAAGACTATCCTTAGCCACCAGATGGCACATGAACCATTCTTCACATACTTTGTTCTGATACATTCTCAGTCAGCAGTCATAATTACATTGCAATTGCATTACTTGAATAATGTTTCAGTTTATGTAATCTGCTTGAACTAAATTTGAATACTGCAAGTGGAACGTAAGAGTGTTAATATTGAAATGTTCTACATGAAACATTTCGGTTTATAATCATTGGTGTTTTGTATGGCACAATAACTTACATCTAATCATTTTTGTGACATCCATAAACTAAAGTTGTTTGGTAGTAGTTTGAGTGTTCAATAGTACATTGTAATATTTGCAGTGTCAAGAAGTGTGACTTTAGGTTTAGTGATTTTCTTTATATCTTACAAGTTGCCCTGTTTTACATAAACATTATAAGTTGTCTGCCGTTTGCATTGTGTGAACACGCATTTGTTGTATCATCTACAGAAACAGACTGCAAGGGCATCCAGATGAAATCAGACGCTTCTTGTGCAAGTGAGTATCTTAACCAGGTAACTCGATAGTGAGGATTACAACTAACATTCGTAACGAACCAAAAATGGAGTGATCCATGCGTTCATTCATTGTGTAGTTATTTGTCACCCCATTTGGTTCAGCAATCCTTCATTTTGTTTCAGCCCACCTTGTGGTGCTCGTGTTGGAATATATTTGTTGGTGCTTTTAGTGGGCTTCCTTATTTATTTCTCTTTGCTCCACGTAAAGTATAGAACCACCAGTTGTTCTTATCCCTCTCTGGTTCAGTTGCAAGGCATGTGTCATTAGTACATTAGTAGTTTCTGTGTGTTATGATTCATTGACATTTCAAGTTACGTTAATTCAAGAGGTCAGTCTGAAGACTGTCAATAATACGTAACACTTAGTTACGACATTGCGTCATGTTTGGTGACTGCACATTTCTGTGTTACTGTGTGTCATGTGACGACTGCGGGTTTGCTTGTAGCTGTGGCTGCTGGTTGCCTAATGACGATGATCAAAACTACTGATGGCTCAACAACCTACTGCCCTGAAGGCGACTGCGCAGTTGGCTATGCGTGGTCCAGTGCCGATTCTGGAAAATGCACAGGTGAATGCGATACATGTAGGCAGAACAACGTGTTAATTCTTAGCTGATAAATTATTTTTTTGTACTATATGTATAATAAATATTTTACCTTATGCAAGTTCAATGAATAACTGTTGGATTAATCAACTGTACACTTTTAATGCATAATGTGTGAATATTTTATTTGTTTATCTGTATTTTGGATGCAAGACACAAGTATATTTATTTAATATTTTTTTATTTAACATTCGATTAATTGTTTACTGTCCTTTTCGTGCATACCCTATATATATTTTAATATAATTTTACTTATGCTTAATCCATAATGCCTATAACGTAAAAGTAGCCGGTATTTCAACCCATTGTGTTATAGTTATAGTTAACTAAGCACTTTTCGCAGTGGAATCTTGAACCAAATATAAACAGCAGACAAGTGATAGATGCTTAACAAGAGAATGTTGTCATCTTAGACACGACACTGCCTCGCAAACATCATCCATGAAGCTGTATCAGTCAAGTATATTCAAGTTTATGTAGGTATGATTGTAGTTAAGATACTACAAATGCATTCTCATATTAATACTACACACACAGGCATGCACACATGCACGCACGCACGCACATAAATAGAATAACATTGACAAATATCATACAGTTTAGACTGTGTCGCGACCCAATGTAATAGATAAATAAAAGCTAACATGTAAATAAGAGATAGAACTAAAACATCAGATTGCAAGTGAACTATGAAACCTGTAACTTACCGAGAAACCAACATTTCTATGTGTAAGAAGGGTAACTTCTGAGATATTTCTCAGTTTAGTATGGAAACCTGTTCACACAGCCAGCATTTACACAACCAGCAGATAATGTGTTCCTTTAATTTATATGCTTTCGGATTGAATACTTTCTTACATATATATATATATATATATTCTACAATGTTCCTTTACTATCGTCACTTCATTCCCTATCTTTAGAGCATGTTTGCACTAAACAACATCGTGTGGAACCTGGCTTACATTTAATGTGTTTGTTGTGACAAAGATACTATTTAAAGGAATTTGAACATTTCCAAGATTAAATAAAGTTGTGATTTTTGTAATATTCCGGCTAATCTAATTGGGAAAATATAAATACTATACGTGCACTGTTTACACATGTATATGTTACAAACAGTAATACCACTTACATAGTAACATTCTTAATCTAGTAGATTACAAATCGGTCAGTGTGCTCATGTAGATATCACAATCATGTCAACAGAATCAAGTAGTAAAATGACATACTTATTTAATTTACTTTGTGCCTACTGTCGCATAATTAAGGCAGAGACGAGACATCTCAGACTTCCTCCTTCACAGATCTTCAGGTTTTTTGGCTCTTTCTCTTTTTGTTTCCCTTGGGGTTCCATCTCACGGCTGTCTTGGTTATCCCCATCCTTTCAGAACATAAGACCCATCTCCCTCTTATGGCAAGTCATTCATGTTACTCATGTTACTCTGTGGAAATCATTTGTGTTACTCATGTTACATTGTGGAAGTCATTCATATTGCTCATGTTACATTGTGAAAGTCATTTGTGTTACTCATGTGCACAGAGTTTCAGAAGTTGTAATAATCATATGGTAATGCTTTATCTGGCCAGTTTGCCCGGCCAAGTGCGACAAGTGTTCACAGTCAGGAGGCGTCATCACATGTGACATCTTTCAATCAAACTACATCAAAGACAAAAGCAAGATGTGCAAGAGTAAGAACATTGCTTTGCCTATAACTGTCACCCGTTGGTTGTACATTAATTCTGTTTAATGTGTTGACATTAGTTATTGCACAAAGCATGATTTATTGTACACGCATCTTGCTTTTCTCTCATGATAACCTATCCAGATGGTTTACACATACAACAATATGTTCACATCCCCTAACAGTATCTAGCAGCACTAATCAGAAGCAGTAATTTGTCAATCTACTTCCTGGATATCCAGTTCACTAGTAGTAGCCCATTGATGTTACAACAAATTATGGAACTGAGATCAGATGTTTTGTGGTTGTTGATCCTGTTCAGAGTCCTGCCTGTTGGTTGTTGCAGTGTGTTCAGAGGTGACATTTGCAGTAGTGTGTGTTAGGTAGTTGATAGGATATATAGGAAATATTTCACATCAGTGCATTGAAGTGTGTTGTTGTATAACCTTAGGTGATAAAACAACTAAATAGCATATTTAAACAGACCAGTTTTTAAATTCCAGCATCTCGGTTAAAACTTGACAACTTAGACACATCAATCAAAAATCGCCGGAATTACAGACTAGTGTCATGTTGCTAATGCAACTGGGTAACAGAATATTCCCATTATCACATGTACTGTTATTCTGTATTGTTGCTCTTCCTCTGTCCCTAAAAGCCGGGATGAGGCTGGCATCGATATGGGTCCTCAATTATTTAGTTTTACTTGTTACACTGCTAAAGTCTCCACCACCCATCTCCACTCCCCAGTCCCTTGATCTCCACTTCCTCCCAATCCAACCAAGTCTGTCTTCACACAGTCCTCCCATCTTCCTCTTCTCCTATCATCTACTCTCTCCGTTGACCGTTCCCTTCCATTCGTTCCATGTGTCTAGCCAATGTTCACCGACTCCTCATTAGCGTCCTCCTAAAGCTCTCTTTTCACTCCTGCATTTCCTCCCACCCAGTATTGCATGTGTACATATTTGTTTTTCATATTAAACTTATACTGATTCGTTCACTTTGTAGGAATGCAAACGATGCTGCATCACCAACAAATGCAACGCCGATAACTTGAATTCAGCCTCTGGGTTCCTGCATGGTGGATTCTGGGTAAAAGTGAATACTGCGATAGCATCGCATATCATGTTCTCTGTCAGCCTGCTGCTGCTGTAATGAACACATCAGGTGGAATGGGAAAGCAAGACGACGACAGATACTGACAAGCGACCTCACTCAAATGACACCCTAGATCTCACTGCAGGCACGTAACACACAGTTGTACTGCATGTCAGCAATGCTGTTGTGTTCTACGTCTGCACTTGTACGCTTTATAGATGCAAGATGACATTAATGTTAACGGTGGCTCCTTATCATGATGCCATCATTTCGTTGTTTCCTGCCGTTGTCTGTTAATGCAGCGTGGCTGTTGGCACACTCCCAACAGAACTGTTTCACTGTGATATGTACGTAATTAATATTAACCAGCAAATGTAAAATTTAGATTAAGGACATTGATTTTTTGATATTCAATAGAAAAAATGCTAATTTTTTCTGTCCTGTTATTTTTAACACTGAAATGGTTATTTACAAATGATTTGGTATAGTATGTTTTATTTACAAATGATTCGGTATAGACAGTAATAATGTTTGTTGTTATGTTATCAGGACATGTTTGTGAGTGTTTCACAATTGTTTACATATAGCTGATAGGAGTCACTTATTTTAAACAGACTTGCCACATTTTCTTGGTAAGAATTCCTTTATTGTTGACTTGAAACTATAAATCCGTAACATGTTTATTTCTAGGTAACCAGTCAATAGCATTCCTGCCAATCAAATGTCGGCATCTATGAAACTACAGAAAATAACACATCAAACTAAACTTGTTGGAAATCTATTTAGCATTAACAGTTGTTAGCTTTTCGACCACTATAGCTAACATCTAATTTTGTCATTTGGGTTGATACTTTTGTGATGACTACAAGAATAGACATTCATTATTACTAATTAAAATATAAAGTAAATCCATATTAAAACCAGATGCAACCATATTCCTACCAACATTCAAAAACTGTTTATTATATTTGGGAAATCTGTAAGCTGTGGCATATCAGTAAGTTTGTTTATTTGCATCTGTGTTGTCAGTGTAAAGCAACTGCATTACCAGCACAGAAAAACAATGTTCTTATCTAGAGTTGTTAGATGATATCAAAGCATGATATTTTGGGAGATTGTGTTCTTGGTTGTTGGGTCATGTGACCAGCTAGCAGTTCCTGCAAGTCGGTGAGCAGCAGCTGTGAAGACTCAACTCTAGGTGGAATGTACATGGAAAGTTTGATGTCGTCTGAATAAACTGCCAAACTGCATATGTGTGTTTGTTCACTTTGGTCCTGCGATCATCATCACGAACCTATTGATTGCTTGATTTTATTCC
>JAHLWY010001646.1:0-17135 GCA_020002185.1 Paraescarpia echinospica
TGTGTTTCTGTGAGTGTGTGTGTGCATATGTGCGTGTGTGTGTGTGTGTGTGTGTGTGTGTGTGTGTGTGTGTGTGTGTGTGTGTGTGTGTGTGTGTGTGTGTGTGTGTGTGTGTGTGTGAGTGTGCGTGTGTGTGTTTGCGATACACATATGAAGAAATCATTGTTAATTGCACTCGTTTACACTAAGTGCTTGCCTGAAACAGGATGATACTCTTTCAAGTTGTTTAAGTTATTTCACAATCACAATCACAATACTTTATTGTCCATCGGGAGGAAATTAATTTGGAGTGTAGCAGCATATTAAAAGAAATAAAGCAAATGTACACGCAATATTAAAATATCAAAATAAATAATCTCACAAATCATCAATCATCTCAGGCTCACTAAGTGTCAGACTGGCAGGGAAGACTGACAGAGATGGAGGGAACGAAGGACAGTTACTCATTAATTAGTCTAATTGACGGGGGAACAAATGAGTCTCGACTGCGATTCAGTTTACAGTGAGGGAGTAGATGAAGTTGTCAGGCTTACTAACGTGAGAACGGTGGCCTCGTGTACCTGCAAGGATAATGATATCCAGCCTGCATCTGTGTAGCAAAGCTACTTATATACTGCACCATATACATGAATATGGTTATCATCTGTAGTTAAGTTGCTCAGTTAAGTGTGACGAATATAGCAAAGGACTTTAAAGTTGCTAGCTAGAGTAAATACGTCAACAGGATTACGTAACACTTGATCGTGAGTAGTTATTGTGTTGCTTACTGGACGGGTCATGACCCCAGATCAAAAGAAAGTCGGCAAAGATCAAAGAAAAGATCAAAGGATTTTTCGGGTGAGGTGCGCCCAATGAGGTGCGACCAGCGATGACAGCTTACTTATAAAAAGTGACAGCTTACTTATAAAAAAGTTTGATTGGTGTTGATTGATTGCATTACTTTTATGAATGAACGGTGTGCGCGCCCTCTAGTGAGAATACTAATTAGTGATTAATTAGTAATAATCAAGTAAGACTGCTAGTGCAACCCTCTAGTGAATACACTACTTATTAATTAGTTACTAAATAGTATTAGTGAATATTAATTAGCACTAATTAGTAACAACTAATTAGTGATTAATTAGTAATAAACAAGTAAAACAAAACTGCTAGTGCTACCCTCTATTGAATACACTACTCACTAATTAGTCACTAATTAGCACTAATTAGTAATGACTATGTGGTTATATATGTGTTGTGGTGTGGTTATTTTTGTAGTGATTAATTAGTAATAATCAATATACACACATGTGTACATACACACATGTGTACACACACTCGTGTATACACATACGTGTACACATACAAACACGTGTACATACACACGTGTGTACACACACACACACACCCATGTACATACACAAACACACACACGTGTACACACACACACACACACACACACACTCACTCACTCACTCACTCACTCACTCACTCACTCACTCACTCACTCACTCACTCACTCACTCACTCACTGACACTCACACTGACACTCACAGACACACACACACACACACACACACACACACACACACACACACACACACACACACACACACACACACACACACACACACACACACACACACACACACACGTTAATATTTATTTGAATAAGAGCTGATGTCAGATATAGATACTTTATTGCCACGATTGACGTAGAATACATGTCAATTAGGAACGGGTCTTGGTGTCAAAGCATTCAGTCACATCAAACATACCACGAACATAAAATAGTAAATAAATAAATCAATATAATAAAAAATAAGTCTAAAAGTTTCTAAAAATTACCATTAAAATCGATAGGTTAAGCTAAAACTAACACATAAAAGAAGTATAAAACACATCTGGCAAAATTAACATTCCATTGTTTCTATCTATCACTAAAGTCTGTATTTAAAGCCCGACAAGGCAGCCACGGTACGGGGAAAGAAACTGTCTCGGAAGCGATTTGTCTTAGCACGAATATTTCTGAATCGCCTGCCTGGTGGGAGTTGTTCGAAGAGATGGTGGACGGGGTGTGTTGGATCCTTGATAATTTTGTCAGCTCTCTTCCTGGTTCTTTCAAGCTGATAGGGGTGACTTCTTCGATGCTGTTTTTACCACTCTGTCTAGCCTGATCTTTTGTGGCTCCTCGATAGCGACTACTACAGTCTTAGAGGAGTCTCTACTTTTTGTTATTTAGCATACATTATACCATGTTTACCATAAAGTTATATATTTGTATTATTTTTATTTGTTGACATGGATGTATTGTATGAATTATTTGAAATGTCTCGGTCAAATAAAACAAATTCTTCTTCTTCTTCTTCTTTTCGACGCTGGTTGATATTTCCGAACCACACGCATGTATGGCGAATGCAAGTACACTTTCAATAGCGATAGAATTGAAGAAGAATTTCTCTCCTCAGCCAGAACTTCTTCAGTTGGCGCAGGAAGTAGTCTTTGCTGGGCGTTCTTCACGACTGCATCCGTGTTTTGTTCTCCCATCCTAAATCACTGTTATAATAGTTTATTATTAAAGAGGCATGCAAGTCCTAGACAATTAATAAATTGTCCCGTTTTGCAATAGTACGTTCTACGTACCAGCAACAGCCACTTGTTTTTGTCAGACTCAGGACCTGAACCAGGATGTATGCCTGGACAAAATTGGACTTGGGACCGTGTCTAATCACACAGAAAAACGTCTAAAGGACTAAGGGAAAGGGTTGTACGCAAAGTCAACATAACGGAGTGAGGAGTGGTATGCAAATTCCACAGAACTGAGTAAGGGGTGGTACGCAAAGTCCACATAACTGAGTAAGGGGTGGTACGAAAAATCCACAGAACTGAGTAAGGGGTGGTACGCAAATTCCACAGAACTGAGTAAGAGGTGGTACGCAAAGTCCACAGAACTGAGTAAGGGGTGGTACGCAAAGTCCACAGAACTTAGTAAGAGGTGGTACGCAAAGTCTACAGAACTGAGTAAGGGGTGGTACGCAAATTCCACAGAACTGAGTAAGGGGTGGTACGCAAATTCCACAGAACTGAGTAAGGGATGGTAAGCAAAGTCCACAGAACTGAGTAAGGGGTGGTATGCAAAGTCCACAGAACTTAGTAAGAGATGGTACGCAAAGTCCACAGAACTTAGTAAGAGATGGTACGCAAAGTATACAGAACTGAGTAAGGGGTTGAACGCAAAGTGCGCTATATATGAACTTACCCTTTTGCACATTAGTTTCGACGTATGTATGAGTCCATCCCTAAGTAGGTCTTTCGTCACATGCGGTTTAATGGAACAATGTGTGTTTTCGTACAACCTTCCAGATGCTTAAGTCAACAAACAAACTCATCAAACCACTGACACATGTTTAGCCTGTATTTCACCGACCAGGAAGTTTTGTCGTCTCTCCGACATGCTAAGACGTAGGCTGGGGGAGTTGGACAGTAATTTATTGACGCTAATAGCTGCAGAGGACGCGTTTTTCTACAAGTGTACATGACAAGCACAGTTGATAGTAGCAGGCGCTCCATAGATGCCCATACATCGGTTACAGTATCGCCGTCGAGAGAGTTGACGACACGACGAGCCATGCAGGTTTGTACAGTGCTGCAGTGGACAGCGACAGTTCTACTTCTGTCGAGTGGTCACTGTCAATCGACGTACGACGAGAAACGGTCATCATGCGTCTATTCCTTCGTCGTACCCAACGGTCAAGCCAGAGATCGATGTCCGGGGTGAGGGCACTCGGTGGAGATGCTTCGTCTCAAGGAATCGTTCACACAACTGCAACACGACATGGAACGGATGAAGTTGGGCATTCAAATACTGCAGGTGGGTTTGATAGTCCATTGATAGGTTACCAATATTCGTCACCAGAATGCTTCCCAGAGAAGTCGAGATGGTGTTCGATTGAACAGGACTGCCAGGGAGTAAAGTGCAAAGCGTTTTGAGCAGTCATGAGGACTGGATAGTGCGCTATATAAGAATTTACCTTTACTTTTTTAACATGCAAACGATTACATTTTAATGACAACATACTCAGAACTCAGAATCAGTTTATTTGACCTATAAATACGATATATACACAATGAATAACATGAGTACTAGATAAGGTCGGGAGACTCCCATTAAGATATACAATATCGCTAGCATAGGAGCCACCCCATAAATATAATCAACATCCAAATTTACATGTCACAAATCAGAATAGCATATGCCTTGTTTTACAGTTGATAATTACTCAGTGTATCAACATACATACATAATATAAGGACTGATTAAATGTACTCTTGTACAAATAATTGACGTACACATGGATACTTAGGTATACATTTCGATACGTATTACGAATTACAAATAAAGCAATTATGAATACGACAACAAGATTCATAATTTAAAATAAAAAAGTTTGTTGTGTATGTTGAAAAACCATACAGACTGTGGGTGTAAATTTTATTAATAATAATACTTGGTGGATTGTTAACTATCTCAACTATGTTGTGTCTAATGCATTTTTTGGCAAATTCATGTTTGAATCTGGACATATACAGATTATTTCTTTCACGTGTGCAGTGCTGATGAATATTATAGATGTGTGTGTTTGGAAAAACATTGAAGTAGTAGGGTAAAAGATTGTTAATTAATTTATAGAAAAATTTTAATTGTTGGATTTTATAAATGTCGTCCAACTTTAGCAACTGAAGTCTTTTAAAAATAGGACTTGTGTGAGCATTATATTTACTTAAGGATATTATTCGTATTGCTTTTTTCTGTAATTTGAAAATTCGATGTGCCTGATGACCCCATAAAAGTAAGCCATAATTAATATGAGGGAGAATAAGAGCATTGTACATAATATATAATGTATTAGGAGGTAAACAATGTTTAAGTTTATTTAGTATGCCTATTGTTTTAGAGATTTTATTTGCTATTTTGTTTGTATGACTCTGCCAGTTTAAATGGTTATTTATTGTGATGCCTAAAAAATTGAAATCATTTACACATTCAATGTGTGCCCCATCTATTTGTAACACAGGGTATTCTATTTTCTTTTGAGGCATATGAAAAATCATGAATTTAGTCTTTTTGGCATTTAGTGACAGTTTATTAGCTAATTTAGCTTTTAACCAATTACTAATCTTTGTTAGTTCTTTGTTAATATTTTCACTTCGCATTTGGCCTTCTGAATCATTAAACGTTTTTAGTGTACTAGTAAGGGTGGTGTCGTCAGGATATGTTATGAATTTGAAAACACGTAATACGACATTCATTATATGGTTCGTGAGTTTACGTGTGTTTTAAAAGTGTTTTAATACGTATTTTATTAAGTATTTACTATTAGGAGTGCAATGTGAATTCATAATAATGATAAAACATGGGCAATATGTGTGAATAAAATAGAGAAGTCACAATTTAATAGATCATGATATCATAAAATTCAGGTGTAAGTTTCGTGGAATGCGAGCAAGGCTCAAGGGGTCGCGATCAGTTTAACAGTTCACCTAGAAAATGCAACATGCCACATTTTATTTAATACCATCTAATACACATGACTGTACTTATCAAATGGTCGGTGGCAATGTATTTCTACAGATAGGTATTCTTTGAATGTTGAAGCCAAGTTGACGGTTTCTATTGGCAGGGAGTTGATAATCATCTCATAATTGATTTAACAAATTTTGCATCAGTAACGTTAAATTATACACATATATTATTTGTTTAGACAAAAAACGATTATCTGCAGTCTCAGATGGGTCGAATGACAGACCGACGGCAGACTTCCTCTGAAGGTACGCATCTGTTACTTCAATATAATTATAAGCTTACATGATCATGCGGGTGTTTGTGGTTGACTATGTATACGCCAGTGACATGCAAGAATAGACAAATGACGACTCCCGATATAAACTATTGGATGTCCGTAAACATCTGAAGTAAGAAACGATGTGGTAGACACGTTCGCAGTGTTTCCAAAGGAAAAATTGCAAAACTCTACAGAACATGAATATATGGTAACAGATGGCTGTGACAGAGCTGCTAGTTTGTGATCAGTTTCTATGACGTTTGGCAGTGGTGTTACCGCTGTTTGCGTGAGTCCAAAGAGGCAATACCCACGACACTGACGTGAGAGTATTAACCAGAGACACACTTCTTGCTGATACCGAGATCGGTTGAGCTTCGTGGTCGGCCAAGATGTTGCTCCTGTCTGTCCGGGAAGACAGTGAGGGACAAGGGAAAGAGACACTTTGCTCGATCACGGAGACGACGATCAGTGGCGTCTCCACATAAAAATGGGTGTTAGGATGGGTCTGAGGTTGAATCCAAGGTTGGGTCAGAGGATTATATATATATATATATATATATATATATACACATGTGTGTCTTGTGTACTCACAAGTTGAACGTTTCGTCCACGCCCGCGCATGCGTGCGTGCGTGTCTGTGAGTGCGCGCGCGCGGGCATGCGGTTGTGTGAGCGTGCATGCCTGTACACAAGTGTGCGCGTGCGCTTTAGTGACATTTTTGTTTATAATTATTATAATTTACTTAGTTTACTTCATGCTGTAACAGTCCGACACTCAAACAAACAAATTAACAAACAAAGTATTACCTTCAGAAAGTGAGAGTTGGAAGTGGGGAACTGCTACTCCACGCCGTAGATATAAATCACTGAGGGTGAACATTGGTCGAAAGCGCGAAACGCAAATTCAAAAAATGAGCTCACACTTTTCTTAAACTATTTTCACTATTTTGCAAATGTTATATTTCAAACTGTGCGCGTTGAAACCAACGGAAACTGCGCTATACATAAACTACATGTGTAAGCTGTGGTGCGTGCGTGCGTTCGTGCGTGCGTGCGTGCGTGTGTGTGTATTTGTCTATCATCGTAGTCTCTTGTCATTCGGTATTAAAACAACTAAAATATCCATGTACCATTTTGTAAATGACGATGTGAACAGTTGTTTTGTTATCATCACCGCTGTAGTTTGTAGACTCTAGTGAAAATGTAATAAACTTGTTAAATGTTTATACTTCTAACAGTGTTAATGGACATATCATAATAATCAGTAGACACATGTTACAATGCCGACCGTGCAGGTAGATGACGTCAAGTACCGGCATATTTTGGCGATGTAAATATAATAGCAAACATACACGAACACCATACGCACACATTCGCGCACGTAAACATTCACAAACACATATTCACACAAACGCACACGAACTAATGTCCATTAGTACTAATTTAACGTACCTATTGGAGTGTCCATATGTCTGTGTTCGTTTCATGTTGGTCACCGCACGTTAGATGGTGCCTCTGGAGGCGGACGGAAAGCGCCGTCTGGCGGCGTGGTGTACGTCCGCTGGGGGAGAAAGACTTGTCCAGGCAATGCAACGCTGTTGTACTCAGGTAGGTCATTCTACCACCAGCTTACACCCACTCGCGGAGCAACAAATCATTTGTTTGCGTCTATATCGATACCTGATAACCAATTAATTCTCTCAGGTCGGGAAAGGCCATTTAAAAAACAAAGCATACTGCAAATACATCAGTAAATAATTTTAAATAAATATTTTTTTAAATACACCGCCAGTTGGTAGATCAGAGGCCAATGGTCTAAGGACGCGAACGAACATAGAAAGGAGCGAGTGGATCTCGTTGCGCCTGTGAAGAGATACCATTACAGTGATCCAAAATTAGCTTATATGCAAACACTTGGAATAAATGTTATATTTTGAAACGGTTATATTAGGCGGCCATTAAGTGACATCGTGTTAGGAATAGTGGTTTTTTTCTGGAAAAATCGTGATCACAGTATTCTTATTGTTATTTCCGATGTACACCAGGTGTGGCTGGTGGATCATTCTTCACACACACAGGGGGTGGCGCCAACTACCAGTATCTACCTCGAGACCCTCAGTGGGGTGAACACACGGACGGCCTCGCGTCAGGCACTTATATCTATGGTGCAGAGTACGAATTCCCAGCTGCCAACTCTCCTTTTCTGAAGGTTATATTTTGTTCGTTTGTTTATATTCATCAAAATCAAATGAAACACATGAGTCAGAGCCAGCGAGACAGAACAAGAAAGAGAGAACATTGTCGAATGTATATATATATATACACACACACATATACAGTGCGTACCTTTCTTATTAACGTATCCAAGCTATTACAATATTTCTTGATGCTTTCACCAAACGTAACAAGATTAAACAAGATTGCCATCCAGAAAATTAACTCTAGATGGTAGGTGGACAAGGAAGCCTTTTGGCTTATCGAGAGTCCGATACTTTTTTACCTACGTGTATCCCGCCCTTTTAAGGTATGTGTATATTTTATTTTTAAATATATTCACGCTACTAGCACCAACACAATCATTAGATAATCTGTTCCATTCATTTAGAGTCCTTTGTGAGAATGAGAACTTTCTAATCTACACTGCTCCTTTACTAATGTAACTTCATGTCCTCTGGTCCTTCTACCTTTCTTAAGTGGAAAAAAAAAATTCTATGAATATTTTCATAACCATTCAATATTTTAAACAATTCTATCTGATCTCCTCTCAATCTCCTGGTCTCTATGTTGTTAAACCACATTCTTTTAGGCGTATTTCGTAACTAAGATCCCTCAGTTTTGGTATCATTTTAGTTGCTCTTCTCTGTATTATTTCTATGTCCTTCCTGCGATATGGCCGGCCTCCACGCTTGAATACAATATTGTAAATGAGGCCTAACTATTGCTTTGTACAGCGGTATTATTAGCTCTTTTTCCTTATTATTCGCCTAATTAATCCAAGGATTTGATTTCTCGTTGAAGCGGCAATACCGCACTGCTCTGAAACCTTCACATCAGCACTAATGGTTAACCCTAAGTCTTTTTCTTTTACGGTAGTACTTAGTACAGAACCCCCCATTGTATATTGTACATCTTCGTTCGCATGTTCAGTGTGGAGCCATTTATATTTCCCATAATTGAACAACACTTGCCATTTTATCAACCTGTCAAGATCCTCTTGTAAATACTGTCTATCTCCATTACGTTTAATTCTTCTAAACAATTTTTTATCATCCGCAAATTTCAACACCTTGCTTGTTATATCATCGTCCAAATCGTTTTAAGAATAATATAGGTCCCAATATTGATACCTGTGGTACCCCACTCAAAACTGATTTCCAGTTTGAAGCCTCCCCGTCAACTTGTACCCGTTGTCTTCTGTCAATTAGCCATTTTTTATCCAGTTAATTAAACCATTTCCTATGTCATGAGCCTTTAGTTTAAGCAGCAACCTTTGATGTGACACTTTTCTAATCTAAGTAGATGATATCTACTGGTGATCCCTCGTCTACCCACTTAGTGATATCTTCAAAAAAACATATTTGTTAAGCATGACTTCGCTTTTAGAAACCCATGTTGATATGGGTTTAACAAGTTATGTTTAACAAGAAAATCCACCATTTGATCTTTAATTAGGCGTTCAAATAATTGGTAAATCACCGATGTTAAACTCACTAGTCTGTAGTTCTCTGACTTGTTTCTGGGACCTTTTTAAATAACGGTATAATGTTTGCTTCTTTCCATTCTAAAGGAACCACTCCCTCTTTTAATGACAAGTTGAAAACTGTTGCAAGTGGTATCCTAATTTGTTCTACAATTTCCAATAGTAGTTTGGGCGGAATCCCATCCACTCGAGGTGATTTATTATCCTTCGTAGCACTTATTTTCTTAGCGACCATTTCCGGGGTTACAATAAACTGTCCTAAATAGTCTGATTTCGCCCCCCTTGAACTTAGCCTCTGGTACTGGCAGTGAACTAATATCTTCCCTGGTAAACACCGAACTAAAATACTCATTCAGGTCTTCTGCCATTAAGAATCCCTCTGATATTATATTTCCAGCACTATCTTCTAGAGGACCGACCTGATCCTGAACTTTCTGTTTGCTCCGAACATATGCATAAAAGCTCTTGCTGTCTTGTTTTATATTACAAGCTAATTTCCTCTCGGGAAACTGAACACGTGCGCGTGCAGAGCTGTCCTCTATCTCTACGTGATTTTTACCGTACTACTCACGTCCAAGGCGCTGATATGTGTGCAGGGTAACTATTCCGGGCATGGGAAAGGTTAGGTGAGTTAACTGCGTAGAAGAAAAATGACATTTCGTCGTATTTGCCAGATAGTTAATGGTGCAATCTGAAACGGGTCAATTATCGTCCACTCCATGAATGCTTCCCTAGGACTACGTCGCTCTTGACCAGACATAACAACCGACCAAGGTTACGTAACAACTACCAAGGCCCAACAACAATCGCTACACCTGTGATTACACAACATCCACCAGAGTGCCGAACATGCCACCAAAGACACGTCGAAACAGTTCGGACGATCCGGAGGCCCTCGCATTACGTCTAATCGAGTTACTGAGTGACGATGCCGTATTGGCGAAACTCAAAAGTGCGTTGTATCCGCGTGACATTGCGGAAAAACTCGACACTCTAAACGGTCGCATCGAACAGTTGACAAAAGAAATACGAGCGAAGGACTCGCGAATTGCCGAGCTGGAAACGAGGGTCGACACGCTTGAGCAATCAGCTGACAAACTTGAACAATATTATTATTATTATTATTATACCGAACTTATAAAGCGCTCTTTTCATACATAAAAGCCTGCTCAAAAGCGCTGTACACAATCAATAGAATAATCATAGAGAGTAAAAACAAAGCATAAAAACGATAGCATGGTAAAAAAAAAAAAAAAAAATTTTTTAGAAGACGGTATAATAAAATGAATATATATATATATATATTGTTTTAAAATGTAAGAAAAACTGACTAGAAAGAGTTAAGCACCAAAAACAGCTAGAAACAAATGTGTTCGTCCCCCAAACTTAACTTTCCACGGCATCGCGGAAAGAAGCGAGGGTGAGGACACTGACACCATAGTGCTTGACATTATCAATGACAAAATGAAAACTACGCCGCCACTAACTAGAGAAGACATAGAGCGAAGCCATCGCCTTGGCGCTAAACGAGCCACGGGGTCCCGCCCAATCATTGTGCGCTTTAAGACAGACCGAAAGCGTGATAACGTTTTCCGCAGTCGCTTTAACCTGAAAGACTACAACAGAAGAAATAGCAATGCACGGGTCTTCGTTAACGAAGATTTAACAAGTCGTAGGTCAATGTTGGCTTATGAATGCAGAAAACTGAAAAACCAAAAAAAGATCAACGACTGCTGGACTGCCAACGCTAAAATTATGGTCAAAGACCTCAGCAATAAAATCAAAGAAATCACATGTGTAAATGATTTCCAGTTGTACATATGTAAGTGATCACCAGTTGTACATCTATAAATGATCTCCAGTTGTACGTTATTGTCAATGAAAGCATTGATAACTTGATAATCTGTAATACATTCAAGATTATTGTGTGATTTCTATTTTTTATGTGATTCAATTTTTTATGTATTTTTATGTATTCCTGTTCTTTTGTCGGTTAAAAAATAATAATTACATAATCTACTTATGCTGTATGACCAACTGCAATTAACAGTTTGCAGTATTGTTGATATATCTGATGATATATGGGCTATTCATGCCCTTTTTTCTTTTCTTTTTTGTATGAATGACATTTAAATAACTAGTATTATAACTAATCGTTTCTCTCCTCATAACATCAGTAATGCTTAATTACTTTTGATATCTTGATACTGGACTAATCACGACATTATATCTCTTCTATTATTATTTTTAGTTTGACAACTGTTAATCTATATGCAGTCACCGTTGATAACATAGCTCACCCCTTTCCCTGGCGTTACGCCTTATATTCATGACCCAACACCCAATCTGTCATGTTTTTTTCTTATCTTTTATATTTATTTATTCTAAGTCTAGTCTTGACTACTCTGCTATATGCATTGTCACACACGGAGTATTTCTTAACATTCACATATGCACAGGAAATAAATACACACAAGTTCACTCTTTTGTAAAATACCTAACATACGTACAATGGCTGGCTATATTATTGTTTTATGTCCGAACCTAAGCAATGACTTCTGATGTGACATTTCTCTCCCACTTGGGAGGTATCCGAAACTGTTCTTTAATAAATCTTAGCACATAAAAATACTGATACATTTTGTATCCTAAGCCTAAATATTCAATCCATTAATGCTAAATTTGATGAACTTGAACTTTTCGTAGAGCTTCTAAATACTAAACAATTTAAATTTAGCATTATATGTTTGCAAGAAACATGGAAGTCAAATAATGACGATTTATCTCAATTCAGTTTACACGGATATGATCTAATTGCTCAGGGGAAACATTGTAGTGTCAAAGGGGGTTTAATAATTTACGTAGATAATAAATATAATGTACTTAAGAATATCAACATGTATGAACATTGGGAGGGGTTAATAATTCAAGTAACTGGAGGCAGCTTATCAAAAACACTTACTATTGGAAACATATACAGACCGCCTAGGTCATTAAATCAAAATATTATAGATTTCATAGCTGAATTTTTAACAACAATGGTTACTCTAGAAAGTTGTAATAATCTAATAATTTCAGGCGATTTCAATATCAATCTACTTAAAATAAACGAGAACAAAATATACAGTGAATTCTTTGATACTATAATTTCGTACAGTCTCTATCCACAAATTATCTTTCCAACTCGCTTTACCAGAACTAACGGAACACTGATAGACAACTTTTTCAGTAAATTAAATAAATCAATATTAGATAGCACTGCAGGAATCTTCACTAATACCCTTTCTGATCATCAACCTTACTTCCTAATCATGAATATCAACGTAAAATCTAAACCTCCTCCAAAATTTGTTCGAGTAAATCTACAAAATAAGGCAGCTATGCATAATGTTAAACTTGAGATAAATTCGGATGCAATGTATAACAAACTAAACAAATCTCCTACAGCTGACCCCAATTTAAATTATAACATAATACACAAGAAATTATGCATGCTAAGAATAAGCATATGCCTGTTAAAATCATGAAATATAATAAATACAAACATAAGCATTCAACCTGGATCACACACGGTCTTCTAAAATCAATCAAATATCGAGACTCGCTTTATAAGAAATAAAAAATGTCTAACCCAAATTTACCTATGTACGAAGTCTTTCAAACTAACCTAAAAACATATAATTTAATATTAAAGAAAAATATTCGTACTGCCAAACAAATGTACTTTGTGTCATGCTTTAACCGATATAAAGATGACATTAGAAATACATGGAAAACCATAAATGAATTTATTTCCAAAAATAATACAAACAACACTGTTTTGTTTAAAAGTAACGGCATAACTATAACAGATAAAACGGTTATTGCAAACCAATTTAACAACTATTTTACAAGTATAGGTCAGTCGACAGCACAAGACATTCATTACAATGGTAATAAGGATTATAATTACTACTTAAATGATAATGTCCATTCCGTTTTCAGTCTATTAAATGTTGATGAAGAAATAGTCAAGGAAACCATTGAAAGCCTTCCCAATAAAATCAGTAGTGGCTGTGACGGTATTTCCTGTAAACTTTTGAAAATAATTGAACCCTCCATCATCAAACCATTAACCCTGGTAATAAATCAAGTAATAAATACCGGTATATTTCCCGATACACTTAAACTCGCTAAAGTAATTGCTATTTTTAAGAAAGATGACCCATCTGTTTTTAAAAATTATAGACCCATATCTCTTCTTCCAACAATTTCAAAAGTGTTAGAGAAAATAATATCTACTCAACTAACAGCATACTTTAATGATTCTGATCTATTTGTTAAAAATCAATATGGTTTTAGGAAAAAACACTCTGCCGAGTATGCATCACTTGAACTAATAGATAGAATAATTACACAAATTGATAAAAATTATGTTCCTTTCAGTATTTTTCTTGACCTCTCTAAGGCCTTCGATACAATTGATCACTCGATACTATTAACTAATCTAAGATATTATGGATTACAAGGTCCTACCCTGAATCTATTTAATAGCTACTTAAGCAATAGAAGACAATACACCGAATTTCAAAACGAAAGTTCAGATATCCTACCTACTACAATTGGTGTACCACAAGGATCTATTCTTGGTCCCCTATTATTCATAATATACATTAATGATTTTCCTAAAGGTAGGGAAATGTTTAACTTTATTATGTATGCCGACGATACCACCTTATTTAGCACCATCAACTATTTTCAAGGTAATTTCCCAAATAGAAATATCGAATCGGCAATAAACGATGAACTCCTTAAAATAATTGAATGGTTAAACATTAATAAATTATCATTAAACAGAAACAAATCTAAATATATGATTTTTCACATGCAAAATAAAGCTGTCGATAACTTTACGCTCAATATAAATGGTACAAACATTGAAAGAGTAGATGAATTAATTTTTTTAGGACTTACTTTAGATACAAATATAAATTGGAATAAACACATTGAAAAAGTATCAAACAAATGTTCCAAAACAGTCGGCATCTTAAACAGACTAAAATATGTTTTTCCCCTAGAAATTTAAATTATCTTATATAATACGTTATTTTTTTTTATCACATATCAACTATTGTATTATGGTGTGGGGATACCAAGGTAGTCAAATGTTGAAAATACAAAAGAAAGCTACGAGAATTTTATCTACAAATAAATATAATTCACACTCTGAGCCATTTTCAAAAAAATGAATATCTTAAAAATTGATGACATGTTAAAATTACATGAATTAAGTTTTATTATAAATATGTACATCATGACCTCCATGCCTACCTATTAAATTGGAAAATAAATACAAATGCTTACGTACACAATTACAACACAAGGAAAAAAACAGAGTTACACCCATTCAGAACAAAACATGAATTTGCCAAAAGATGTCTTAGATACAGTTTGCCACATGTCATTAACAATACCTCAAAGTTAGTCACAGAGAAGATTGGAACACATAGCTTCAGAGGTTTTACTAATTATGCAAAACACAATTTATTAGAAAAATACGTAGATACGTGCACAATATTAAACTGCTATACATGCTATCAAAGTCATTAAAACTGTATTATTGTATGTGATATGTTTGGATATGTATTGTATTTGTGCATATACACATTTTTTTTTACAAGTATATTGATGTGTACTATTGACAACTAGTATTTGTTTATTTTAACATACCATTAATACTCCAATACATGCATATATGTAATCAAGTAATCTCGGTTTCTTTTCTTTTCCTGCACATTTACATTTGCACTTCCTTTGGTAAAATTGAGTTGAAACAAATTATTGTGGCTCCTATGAGAGCGACTGTTATTGTCTTAATAGGAGTCACAGACCCCATCTAATTTGAAACTACACTGCATTTGTATATATGAATATATATGCCTATTCATGTTACGTTAATTTGATATTATACACATATTGTAATTGGGGTCTAAATAAAACTTTCTTGTTCTTGTTCTTGTTCTTTATTCGTAACTTCTCTTCGAATTTCAGTTGTAGCTTGGTTTAGTGCTTCTTTATATATGTTGTAGTCTTCGTCATTTCCATTTTTTTCAACGGAACAAATGTATCGACGATGCACTCAATTTCACTCTTTAAGATGTTCTAGCATTCTTCTGCGGTCTTATTCTTTAGTGTATTGTTCCAGTCTATCTTTGCTAAATATTTATTCATTTCCTTATATCTTCCTTTGTGAACATTTCTCCTGAACTGTTTTTTTTCTGATTTTACTGTGATGGTAAAATGTATTGGTTTTGATTACTACTTCCCAGTGGCTCACGTAATTTGACATTGTCAACTAATTCATTCTGTGGGGACAAAACTATGTCTAACACATTCTCACCCCTGGTTGGCTCTAGCACATGTTGAGAAAGGAAACTGTATTATACTAAAACCTTGTGGTTCTCATTCCCCGTACTCTGTAGATATTTCCATTGTATATGATCATGGTTAAAATATCTCATAATAATACAGTCCCGTTTGCTAACTTCCCTTATAGCGTTTTGTACCTTCTCATTCTCTTCTATGCTTATGTTTGGACTTCGATAAACTAACCCCACCGTTAACGTTGAGTTTCCTGTAACTATGTTACACCAATCTGCTTCTCTTTCTAATTTTATTTCATAAGCCTGGATAGATTCTTTAATATATAAAATAACTCCACCTCCCTTTCTTCCTATTCTATCTTTCCTAAACATTACATAGCCTGTTAGTCCCAATTCGGCATCTTACAATGTATATATCAGTGGTGACCCATGATTCGGTTATACCTATTATGTGATGGTCGATATCTTCTACCATAATGTTTAGTTCACTTCTATTGTTTACTATGCTCCTTGCATTTAAACAAACGCATTTATATCATGATTCAGAACTGGATGTTCTTTGCTGATTTATTTCTGCTATCTTTTTCTATGCTTCCAGTTTCAGGCTTCTCTGTGAACCCCCCTGCGAATCTAGTTTAAATATATGCAGCCTGTCCCACAGTCAGCAGTTCTCTGAGAAAACTCCTGCCCCTTTCCCTTTACATGGAGGCCATCTCTCATGTACATATCTTCCCTCCCAACAAAGTATCCCGATAAATCTACGAATCCCACCCCTCTTCTTTACAGATCTGCTCAACTAATGCGTAGATCGCCATCCTCTTGCAGTTTCTATATGTTGGTCCCCTTCCTTCCATTACTTACCAAATTGCTGAGAGAATAATCTGTACGACTCTTGTCTTCTTTAGCTTCCTCACTAACTGTCTGTACTTCTGTATTATCCCAGTTGGTCCCTCCCTGTCTGCATTGCTTGTCCCTACGTGTACTAGTACAGACCCTCCCTTGCCATGCCCCAATACATTCTCTACCCTGTCAGTCATTGGTCTATCCTAGCCCCCGGCAAACACACAACGACGTCCTCCCCTTCGCTTAGTGTCTTATCTGTCTTTCTCAGAACAGAGTCGCCCATAAACACACTCTCAGTGCCCCCTCAATCACTGCTTCAGAGTAGCTCCTTCTCCGGTTTGCATCTGTCTGGTTGTAGTCTTGTTCCCCTGTCTTTTGTTCTCCTGTCACAATCTCTTCCGTTCCATTC
>JAHLWY010001647.1:0-17108 GCA_020002185.1 Paraescarpia echinospica
CCTACTGTCTATCACTTCACTTGTTCCCTTGACCAGGACTAGCCTACTGTCTATCACTTCACTTCATCCCTTGACCAGATCTAGTCTACTGTCTATCACTTCACTTCATCCCATGACCGGGACGATTCTACTCTCTATCACTTCTCTTCATGCCACGACCGGGACTAGCCTACTGTCTATCACTTCACTTCATCCCTTGACCAGGACTAGTCTAATGTCTATCACTTCACTTCATCCCATGACTGGGACTAGCCTACTGTCTATCACTTCACTTCATCCCTTGACCGGGACTAGCCTACTGTCTATCACTTCACTTCATCCCTTGACAAGGACTAGTCTAATGTCTACACTTCACTTCATCCCATGACCGGGACTAGCCTACTGTCTATCACTTCACTTCTACCCTTGACCAGGACTAGCCTACTGTCTATCACTTCACTTCATCCCTTGACCGGGACTAGGCTACTGTCTTTCACTTCACTTCATTCCATGACCGGGACTAGCTTACTGTCTATCACTTCAATTCATCCCTTGACCAGGACTAGCCTACTGTCTATCACTTCACTTTATCCCTTGACCAGGACTAGTCTACTGTTGATCACTTTACTTCATCCCTTGACCGGACTAGTCTACTGTGTATCACTTCACTTCATCCCATGACTGGGACTAGCCTACTGTATATCACTTCACTTCATTCCTTGACCGGGACTAGCCTACTGTCTATCACTTCACTTCATCCCTTGACTGGGACTAGCCTACTGTCTATCTCTTCACTTCATCCCATGCCCGGGGCTAGCCTACTGTCTATCACTTCATTTCATCCCATGACCGGGACTAGCCTAATGTCTATCACTTCACTTCATCCCATGACCGGGGCTAACCTACTTTCTATCACTTCACTTCATCCCTTGACCAGGACTAGTGTACTGTCTATCACTTCTCTTCAACCCTTGACCGGACTAGCCTACTGTTTATCACTTCACTTGATCCCATGACCGGGACTAGCCTACTGTCTATCACTTCACTTCATTCCTTGACCGGGACTAGCCTACTGTCTATCACTTCACTTCATCCCTTGACTGGGACTAGCCTACTGTATATCACTTCACTTTATCCCATGCCCGGGGCTAGCCTACTGTCTATCACTTCACTTCATCCCATGACCGGGACTAGCCTAATGTCTATCACTTCACTTCATCCCATGACCGGGGCTAACCTACTTTCTATCACTTCACTTCATCCCTTGACCAGGACTAGTCTACTGTCTATCACTTCTCTTCAACCCTTGACCGGACTAGCCTACTGTTTATCACTTCACTTGATCCCATGACCGGGACTAGCCTACTGTCTATCACTTCACTTCATTCTTTGAACGGGACTAGCCTACTGTCTATCTCTTCACTTCATCCCTTGACCAGGACTAGTCTACTGTCTATCACTTCACTTCATCCCTTGACCAGGACTAGTCTACTGTCTATCACTTCACTTCATCCGTTGACCAGAACTAGTCTACTGTCTATCACTTCACTTCATCCCTTGACCAGGACTAGCCTACTGTCTATCACTTCACTTCATCCCAAGACCGGGACTAGCCTACTGTCTATCACTTCACTTCATCCCTTGACCGGGACTAGCCTACTGTCTATCACTTCACTTCATTCCTTGACCGGGACTAGCATACTGTCTATCACTTCACTTCATTCCTTGACCGGGACTAGCCTACTGTCTATCACTTCACTTCATCCCATGACCGGGACGAGTCTACTCTCTATCACTTCTCTTCATGCCATGACCGGGACTATCCTACTGTCTATCACTTCACTTCATCCCTTGACCAGGACTAGTCTAATGTCTATCACTTCACTTCATCCCATGAATGGGACTGGCCTACTGTCTATCACTTCACTTCATCCCTTGACCGGGACTAGCCTACTGTCTATCACTTCACTTCATCCCTTGACAAGGACTAGTCTAATGTCTACACTTCACTTCATCCCATGACCGGGACTAGCCTACTGTCTATCACTTCACTTCTTCCCTTGACCAGGACTAGCCTACTGTCTATCACTTCACTTCATCCCTTGACCGGGACTAGCCTACTGTCTTTCACTTCACTTCATTCCATGACCGGGACTAGCTTACTGTCTATCACTTCACTTCATCCCTTGACCAGGACTAGCCTACTGTCTATCACTTCACTTTATCCCTTGACCAGGACTAGTCTACTGTTGATCACTTTACTTCATCCCTTGACCGGACTAGTCTACTGTGTATCACTTCACTTCATCCCATGACTGGGACTAGCCTACTGTATATCACTTCACTTCATTCCTTGACCGGGACTAGCCTACTGTCTATCACTTCACTTCATCCCATGACCAGGACTAGTCTGTTGTCTGTAACTTCACTTCATCCCTTGACCAGGACTAGTCGACTGTCTATCACTTCACTTCATCCCATGACCGGGACTAGCCTAATGTCTATCACTTCACTTCATCCCATGACCGGGGCTAACCTACTTTCTATCACTTCACTTCATCCCTTCACCGGGACTAGCCTACTGTCTATCACTTCACTTCAACCCTTGAATGGGACTAGCCTACTGTCTATCACTTCATTTCATTCCTTGGCCGGGACTAGCCTACTGTCTATCACTTCACTTCATCCCATGACCGGGACTAGTCTACTGTCTATCACTTCACTTCATCCCATGACCGGGACTAGCCTACTGTCTATCACTTCACTTCATCCCATGACTGGGACTAGCCTACTGTCTATCACTTCACTTCATCCCTTGACCAGGACTAGTCTAATGTCTACACTTCACTTCATCCCATGAGCGGGACAAGCCTACTGTCTATCACTTCACTTCATCCCTTGACCAGGACTAGTCTAATGTCTACACTTCACTTCATCCCATGACCGGGACTAGCCTACTGTCTATCACTTCACTTCATCCCATGACCGGGACTAGCCTACTGTCTATCACTTCACTTCATTCCATGACCGGGACTAGCCTACTGTCTATCACTTCACTTCATCCCTTGACTGGGACTAGCCTACTGTCTATCACTTCACTTTATCCCATGCCCGGGGCTAGCCTACTGTCTATCACTTCACTTCATCCCATGACCGGGACTAGCCTAATGTCTATCACTTCACTTCATCCCATGACCGGGGCTAACCTACTTTCTATCACTTCACTTCATCCCTTGACCAGGACTAGTCTACTGTCTATCACTTCTCTTCAACCCTTGACCGGACTAGCCTACTGTTTATTACTTCACTTGATCCCATGACCGGGACTAGCCTACTGTCTATCACTTCACTTTATTCCTTGACCGGGACTAGCCTACTGTCTATCACTTCACTTCATCCCTTGACCAGGACTAGTCTAATGTCTATCACTTCACTTCATCCCTTGACCAGGACTAGTCTACTGTCTATCACTTCTCTTCATCCGTTGACCAGAACTAGTCTACTGTCTATCACTTCACTTCATCCCTTGACCAGGACTAGCCTACTGTCTATCACTTCACTTCATCCCAAGACCGGTACTAGCCTACTGTCTATCACTTCACTTCATCTCTTGACCGGGACTAGCCTACTGTCTATCACTTTACTTCATTCCTTGACCGGGACTAGCCTACTGTCTATCACTTCACTTCATGCCATGACCGGGAAGAGTCTACTCTCTATCACTTCTCTTCATGCCATGACCGGGACTAGCCTACTGTCTATCACTTCACTTCATCCCTTGACCAGGACTAGTCTAATGTCTATCACTTCACTTCATCCCATGACTGGGACTAGGCTACTGTCTATCACTTCACTTCATCCCTTGACCGGGACTAGCCTACTGTCTATCACTTCACTTCATCCCTTGACAAGGACTAGTCTAATGTCTACACTTTACTTCATCCCATGACCGGGACTAGCCTACTGTCTATCACTTCACTTCTTCCCTTGACCAGGACTAGCCTACTGTCTATCACTTCACTTCATCCCTTGACCGGGACTAGCCTACTGTCTTTCACTTCACTTCATTCCATGACCGGGACTAGCTTACTGTCTATCACTTTACTTCATCCCTTGACCAGGACTAGCCTACTGTCTATCACTTCACTTTATCCCTTGACCAGGACTAGTCTACTGTTGATCACTTTACTTCATCCCTTGACCGGACTAGTCTACTGTGTATCACTTCACTTCATCCCATGACTGGGACTAGCCTACTGTATATCACTTCACTTCATTCCTTGACCGGGACTAGCCTACTGTCTATCACTTCACTTCATCCCTTGACTGGGACTAGCCTACTGTCTATCACTTCACTTCATTTCATGCCCGGGGCTAGCATACTGTCTATCACTTCATTTCATCCCATGACCGGGACTAGCCTAATGTCTATCACTTCACTTTATCCCATGACCGGGGCTAACCTACTTTCTATCACTTCACTTCATCCCTTGACCAGGACTAGTGTACTGTCTATCACTTCTCTTCAACCCTTGACCGGACTAGCCTACTGTTTATCACTTCACTTGATCCCATGACCGGGACTAGCCTACTGTCTATCACTTCACTTCATTCCTTGACCGGGACTAGCCTACTGTCTATCACTTCACTTCATCCCTTGACCAGGACTGGTCTACTGTCTATCACTTCACTTCATCCCTTGACCAGGACTAGTCTACTGTCTATCACTTCACTTCATCCGTTGACCAGAACTAGTCTACTGTCTATCACTTCACTTCATCCCTTGACCACGACTAGCCTACTGTCTATCACTTCACTTCATCCCAAGACCGGGACTAGCCTACTGTCTATCACTTCACTTCATCCCTTGACCGGGACTAGCCTACTGTCTATCACTTCACTTCATTCCTTGACCGGGACTAGCCTACTGTCTATCACTTCATTTCATCCCATGACCGGGACGAGTCTACTCTCTATCACTTCTCTTCATGCCATGACCGGGACTAGCCTACTGTCTATCACTTCACTTCATCCCTTGACCAGGACTAGTCTAATGTCTATCACTTCACTTCATCCCATGACTGGGACTAGCCTACTGTCTATCACTTCACTTCATCCCTTGACCGGGACTAGCCTACTGTCTATCACTTCGCTTCATCCCTTGACAAGGACTAGTCTAATGTCTACACTTCACTTCATCCCATGACCGGGACTAGCTTACTGTCTATCACTTCACTTCTTCCCTTGACCTGGACTAGCCTACTGTCTATCACTTCACTTCATCCCTTGACCGGGACTAGCCTACTGTCTTTCACTTCACTTCATTCCATGACCGGGACTAGATTACTGTCTATCACTTCACTTCATCCCTTGACCAGGACTAGCCTACTGTCTATCACTTCACTTTATCCCTTGACCAGGACTAGTCTACTGTTGATCACTTTACTTCATCCCTTGACCGGACTAGTCTACTGTGTATCACTTCACTTCATCCCATGACTGGGACTAGCCTACTGTATATCACTTCACTTCATTCCTTGACCGGGACTAGCCTACTGTCTATCACTTCACTTCATCCCTTGACTGGGACTAGCCTACTGTCTATCACTTCACTTCATCCCATGCCCGGGGCTAGCATACTGTCTATCACTTCATTTCATCCCTTGACCGGGACTAGCCTACTGTCTATCACTTCACTTCATTCCTTGACCGGGACTAGCCTACTGTTTATCACTTCAATTCATCCCTTGACCAGGACTAGTCTACTGTCTATCACTTCACTTCATCCCTTGACCAGGACTAGTCTACTGTCTATCACTTCACTTCATCCGTTGACCAGAACTAGTCTACTCTCTATCACTTCACTTCATCCATTGACCAGGACTAGCCTACTGTCTATCACTTCACTTCATCCCAAGACCGGGACTAGCCTACTGTCTATCACTTCACTTCATCCCTTGACCGGGACTAGCCTACTGTCTATCACTTCACTTCATTCCTTGACCGGGACTAGCCTACTGTCTATCACTTCACTTCATCCCATGACCGGGACGAGTCTACTCTCTATCACTTCTCTTCATGCCATGACCGGGACTAGCCTACTGTCTATCACTTCACTTCATCCCTTGACAAGGACAAGTCTAATGTCTACACTTCACTTCATCCCATGACCGGGACTAGCCTACTGTCTATCACTTCACTTGTTCCCTTGACCAGGACTAGCCTACTGTCTATCACTTCACTTCATCCCTTGACCAGAACTAGTCTACTGTCTATCACTTCACTTCCTCCCATGACCGGGACGAGTCTACTCTCTATCACTTCTCTTCATGCCACGACCGGGACTAGCCTACTGTCTATCACTTCACTTCATCCCTTGACCAGGACTAGTCTAATGTCTATCACTTCACTTCATCCCATGACTGGGACTAGCCTACTGTCTATCACTTCACTTCATCCCTTGACCGGGACTAGCCTACTGTCTATCACTTCACTTCATCCCTTGACAAGGACTAGTCTAATGTCTACACTTCACTTCATCCCATGACCGGGACTAGCCTACTGTCTATCACTTCACTTCTTCCCTTGACCAGGACTAGCCTACTGTCTATCACTTCACTTCATCCCTTGACCGGGACTAGCCTACTGTCTTTCACTTCACTTCATTCCTTGACCGGGACTAGCCTACTGTCTATCACTTCACTTCATCCCATGACCGGGACGATTCTACTCTCTATCACTTCTCTTCATGCCATGACCGGGACTAGCCTACTGTCTATCACTTCACTTCATCCCTTGACCAGGACTAGTCTAATGTCTATCACTTCACTTCATCCCATGACTGGGACTAGCCTACTGTCTATCACTTCACTTCATCCCTTGACCGGGACTAGCCTACTGTCTATCACTTCACTTCATCCCTTGACAAGGACTAGTCTAATGTCTACACTTCACTTCATCCCATGACCGGGACTAGCCTACTGTCTATCACTTCACTTCTACCCTTGACCAGGACTAGCCTACTGTCTATCACTTCACTTCATCCCTTGACCGGGACTAGGCTACTGTCTTTCACTTCACTTCATTCCATGACCGGGACTAGCTTACTGTCTATCACTTCAATTCATCCCTTGACCAGGACTAGCCTACTGTCTATCACTTCACTTTATCCCTTGACCAGGACTAGTCTACTGTTGATCACTTTACTTCATCCCTTGACCGGACTAGTCTACTGTGTATCACTTCACTTCATCCCATGACTGGGACTAGCCTACTGTATATCACTTCACTTCATTCCTTGACCGGGACTAGCCTACTGTCTATCACTTCACTTCATCCCTTGACTGGGACTAGCCTACTGTCTATCTCTTCACTTCATCCCATGCCCGGGGCTAGCCTACTGTCTATCACTTCATTTCATCCCATGACCGGGACTAGCCTAATGTCTATCACTTCACTTCATCCCATGACCGGGGCTAACCTACTTTCTATCACTTCACTTCATCCCTTGACCAGGACTAGTCTACTGTCTATCACTTCTCTTCAACCCTTGACCGGACTAGCCTACTGTTCATCACTTCACTTGATCCCATGACCGGGACTAGCCTACTGTCTATCACTTCACTTCATTCCTTGACCGGGACTAGCCTACTGTCTATCACTTCACTTCATCCCTTGACTGGGACTAGCCTACTGTCTATCACTTCACTTTATCCCATGCCCGGGGCTAGCCTACTGTCTATCACTTCACTTCATCCCATGACCGGGACTAGCCTAATGTCTATCACTTCACTTCATCCCATGACCGGGGCTAACCTACTTTCTATCACTTCACTTCATCCCTTGACCAGGACTAGTCTACTGTCTATCACTTCTCTTCAACCCTTGACCGGACTAGCCTACTGTTTATCACTTCACTTGATCCCATGACCGGGACTAGCCTACTGTCTATCACTTCACTTCATTCTTTGAACGGGACTAGCCTACTGTCTATCTCTTCACTTCATCCCTTGACCAGGACTAGTCTACTGTCTATCACTTCACTTCATCCCTTGACCAGGACTAGTCTACTGTCTATCACTTCACTTCATCCGTTGACCAGAACTAGTCTACTGTCTATCACTTCACTTCATCCCTTGACCAGGACTAGCCTACTGTCTATCACTTCACTTCATCCCAAGACCGGGACTAGCCTACTGTCTATCACTTCACTTCATCCCTTGACTGGGACTAGCCTACTGTCTATCACTTCACTTCATTCCTTGACCGGGACTAGCATACTGTCTATCACTTCACTTCATTCCTTGACCGGGACTAGCCTACTGTCTATCACTTCACTTCATCCCATGACCGGGACGAGTCTACTCTCTATCACTTCTCTTCATGCCATGACCGGGACTATCCTACTGTCTATCACTTCACTTCATCCCTTGACCAGGACTAGTCTAATGTCTATCACTTCACTTCATCCCATGACTGGGACTGGCCTACTGTCTATCACTTCACTTCATCCCTTGACCGGGACTAGCCTACTGTCTATCACTTCACTTCATCCCTTGACAAGGACTAGTCTAATGTCTACACTTCACTTCATCCCATGACCGGGACTAGCCTACTGTCTATCACTTCACTTCTTCCCTTGACCAGGACTAGCCTACTGTCTATCACTTCACTTCATCCCTTGACCGGGACTAGCCTACTGTCTTTCACTTCACTTCATTCCATGACCGGGACTAGCTTACTGTCTATCACTTCACTTCATCCCTTGACCAGGACTAGCCTACTGTCTATCACTTCACTTTATCCCTTGACCAGGACTAGTCTACTGTTGATCACTTTACTTCATCCCTTGACCGGACTAGTCTACTGTGTATCACTTCACTTCATCCCATGACTGGGACTAGCCTACTGTATATCACTTCACTTCATTCCTTGACCGGGACTAGCCTACTGTCTATCACTTCACTTCATCCCATGACCAGGACTAGTCTGTTGTCTGTAACTTCACTTCATCCCTTGACCAGGACTAGTCGACTGTCTATCACTTCACTTCATCCCATGACCGGGACTAGCCTAATGTCTATCACTTCACTTCATCCCATGACCGGGGCTAACCTACTTTCTATCACTTCACTTCATCCCTTCACCGGGACTAGCCTACTGTCTATCACTTCACTTCAACCCTTGAATGGGACTAGCCTACTGTCTATCACTTCATTTCATTCCTTGGCCGGGACTAGCCTACTGTCTATCACTTCACTTCATCCCATGACCGGGACTAGTCTACTGTCTATCACTTCACTTCATGCCATGACCGGGACTAGCCTACTGTCTATCACTTCACTTCATCCCATGACTGGGACTAGCCTACTGTCTATCACTTCACTTCATCCCTTGACCAGGACTAGTCTAATGTCTACACTTCACTTCATCCCATGAGCGGGACAAGCCTTCTGTCTATCACTTCACTTCATCCCTTGACCAGGACTAGTATAATGTCTACACTTCACTTCATCCCATGACCGGGACTAGCCTACTGTCTATCACTTCACTTCATCCCATGACCGGGACTAGCCTACTGTCTATCACTTCACTTCATTCCATGACCGGGACTAGCCTACTGTCTATCACTTCACTTCATCCCTTGACTGGGACTAGCCTACTGTCTATCACTTCACTTTATCCCATGCCCGGGGCTAGCCTACTGTCTATCACTTCACTTCATCCCATGACCGGGACTAGCCTAATGTCTATCACTTCACTTCATCCCATGACCGGGGCTAACCTACTTTCTATCACTTCACTTCATCCCTTGACCAGGACTAGTCTACTGTCTATCACTTCTCTTCAACCCTTGACCGGACTAGCCTACTGTTTATTACTTCACTTCATCCCATGACCGGGACTAGCCTAATGTCTATCACTTCACTTCATCCCATGACCGGGGCTAACCTACTTTCTATCACTTCACTTCATCCCTTGACCAGGGCTAGTCTACTGTCTATCACTTCTCTTCAACCCTTGACCGGACTAGCCTACTGTTTATCACTTCACTTGATCCCATGACCGGGACTAGCCTACTGTCTATCACTTCACTTCATCCCTTGACCAGGACTAGCCTACTGTCTATCACTTCACTTCATCCCAAGACCGGGACTAGCCTACTGTCTATCACTTCACTTCATCTCTTGACCGGGACTAGCCTACTGTCTATCACTTTACTTCATTCCTTGACCGGGACTAGCCTACTGTCTATCACTTCACTTCATCCCATGACCGGGAAGAGTCTACTCTCTATCACTTCTCTTCATGCCATGACCGGGACTAGCCTACTGTCTATCACTTCACTTCATCCGTTGACCAGAACTAGTCTACTCTCTATCACTTCACTTCATCCATTGACCAGGACTAGCCTACTGTCTATCACTTCACTTCATCCCAAGACCGGGACTAGCCTACTGTCTATCACTTCACTTCATCCCTTGACCGGGACTAGCCTACTGTCTATCACTTCACTTCATTCCTTGACCGGGACTAGCCTACTGTCTATCACTTCACTTCATCCCATGACCGGGACGAGTCTACTCTCTATCACTTCTCTTCATGCCATGACCGGGACTAGCCTACTGTCTATCACTTCACTTCATCCCTTGACAAGGACTAGTCTAATGTCTACACTTCACTTCATCCCATGACCGGGACTAGCCTACTGTCTATCACTTCACTTGTTCCCTTGACCAGGACTAGCCTACTGTCTATCACTTCACTTCATCCCTTGACCAGAACTAGTCTACTGTCTATCACTTCACTTCATCCCATGACCGGGACGAGTCTACTCTCTATCACTTCTCTTCATGCCACGACCGGGACTAGCCTACTGTCTATCACTTCACTTCATCCCTTGACCAGGACTAGTCTAATGTCTATCACTTCACTTCATCCCATGACTGGGACTAGCCTACTGTCTATCACTTCACTTCATCCCTTGACCGGGACTAGCCTACTGTCTATCACTTCACTTCATCCCTTGACAAGGACTAGTCTAATGTCTACACTTCACTTCATCCCATGACCGGGGCTAACCTACTTTCTATCACTTCACTTCATCCCTTGACCAGGGCTAGTCTACTGTCTATCACTTCTCTTCAACCCTTGACCGGACTAGCCTACTGTTTATCACTTCACTTGATCCCATGACCGGGACTAGCCTACTGTCTATCACTTCACTTCATTCCTTGACCGGGACTAGCCTACTGTCTATCACTTCACTTCATCCCTTGACCAGGACTAGTCTACTGTCTATCACTTCACTTCATCCCTTGACCAGGACTAGTCTACTGTCTATCACTTCACTTCATCCGTTGACCAGAACTAGTCTACTGTCTATCACTTCACTTCATCCCTTGACCAGGACTAGCCTACTGTCTATCACTTCACTTCATCCCAAGACCGGGACTAGCCTACTGTCTCTCACTTCACTTCATCCCTTGACCGGGACTAGCCTACTGTCTATCACTTCACTTCATTCCTTGACCGGGACTAGCCTACTGTCTATCACTTCACTTCATCCCTTGAATGTGACTAGCCTACTGTCTATCACTTCACTTCATCCCATGCCCGGGGCTAGCATACTGTCTATCACTTCATTTCATCCCATGACCGGGACTAGCCTAATGTCTATCACTTCACTTCATCCCATGACCGGGGCTAACCTACTTTCTATCACTTCACTTCATCCCTTGACCAGGACTAGTGTACTGTCTATCACTTCTCTTCAACCCTTGACCGGACTAGCCTACTGTTTATCACTTCACTTGATCCCGTGACCGGGACTAGCCTACTGTCTATCACTTCACTTCATTCCTTGACCGGGGCTAGCCTACTGTCTATCACTTCACTTCATCCCTTGACTGGGACTAGCCTAATGTCTATCACTTCACTTTATCCAATGCCCGGGGCTAGCCTACTGTCTATCACTTCACTTCATCCCATGACCGGGACTAGCCTAATGTCTATCACTTCACTTCATCCCATGACCGGGGCTAACCTACTTTCTATCACTTCACTTCATCCCTTGACCAGGGCTAGTCTACTGTCTATCACTTCTCTTCAACCCTTGACCGGACTAGCCTACTGTTTATCACTTCACTTGATCCCATGACCGGGACTAGCCTACTGTCTATCACTTCACTTCATTCCTTGACCGGGACTAGCCTACTGTCTATCACTTCACTTCATCCCTTGACCAGGACTAGTCTACTGTCTATCACTTCACTTCATCCCTTGACCAGGACTAGTCTACTGTCTATCACTTCACTTCATCCGTTGACCAGAACTAGTCTACTGTCTATCACTTCACTTCATCCCTTGACCAGGACTAGCCTACTGTCTATCACTTCACTTCATCCCAAGACCGGGACTAGCCTACTGTCTATCACTTCACTTCATCCCTTGACCGGGACTAGCCTACTGTCTATCACTTTACTTCATTCCTTGACCGGGACTAGCCTACTGTCTATCACTTCACTTCATCCCATGACCGGGACGAGTCTACTCTCTATCACTTCTCTTCATGCCATGACCGGGACTAGCCTACTGTCTATCACTTCACTTCATCCCTTGACCAGGACTAGTCTAATGTCTATCACTTCACTTCATCCCATGACTGGGACTAGGCTACTGTCTATCACTTCACTTCATCCCTTGACCGGGACTAGCCTACTGTCTATCACTTCACTTCATCCCTTGACAAGGACTAGTCTAATGTCTACACTTTACTTCATCCCATGACCGGGACTAGCCTACTGTCTATCACTTCACTTCTTCCCTTGACCAGGACTAGCCTACTGTCTATCACTTCACTTCATCCCTTGACCGGGACTAGCCTACTGTCTTTCACTTCACTTCATTCCATGACCGGGACTAGCTTACTGTCTATCACTTTACTTCATCCCTTGACCAGGACTAGCCTACTGTCTATCACTTCACTTTATCCCTTGACCAGGACTAGTCTACTGTTGATCACTTTACTTCATCCCTTGACCGGACTAGTCTACTGTGTATCACTTCACTTCATCCCATGACTGGGACTAGCCTACTGTATATCACTTCACTTCATTCCTTGACCGGGACTAGCCTACTGTCTATCACTTCACTTCATCCCTTGACTGGGACTAGCCTACTGTCTATCACTTCACTTCATTTCATGCCCGGGGCTAGCATACTGTCTATCACTTCATTTCATCCCATGACCGGGACTAGCCTAATGTCTATCACTTCACTTTATCCCATGACCGGGGCTAACCTACTTTCTATCACTTCACTTCATCCCTTGACCAGGACTAGTGTACTGTCTATCACTTCTCTTCAACCCTTGACCGGACTAGCCTACTGTTTATCACTTCACTTGATCCCATGACCGGGACTAGCCTACTGTCTATCACTTCACTTCATTCCTTGACCGGGACTAGCCTACTGTCTATCACTTCACTTCATCCCTTGACCAGGACTGGTCTACTGTCTATCACTTCACTTCATCCCTTGACCAGGACTAGTCTACTGTCTATCACTTCACTTCATCCGTTGACCAGAACTAGTCTACTGTCTATCACTTCACTTCATCCCTTGACCACGACTAGCCTACTGTCTATCACTTCACTTCATCCCATGACCGGGACTAGCCTACTGTCTATCACTTCACTTCATCCCTTGACCGGGACTAGCCTACTGTCTATCACTTCACTTCATTCCTTGACCGGGACTAGCCTACTGTCTATCACTTCATTTCATCCCATGACCGGGACGAGTCTACTCTCTATCACTTCTCTTCATGCCATGACCGGGACTAGCCTACTGTCTATCACTTCACTTCATCCCTTGACCAGGACTAGTCTAATGTCTATCACTTCACTTCATCCCATGACTGGGACTAGCCTACTGTCTATCACTTCACTTCATCCCTTGACCGGGACTAGCCTACTGTCTATCACTTCGCTTCATCCCTTGACAAGGACTAGTCTAATGTCTACACTTCACTTCATCCCATGACCGGGACTAGCTTACTGTCTATCACTTCACTTCTTCCCTTGACCTGGACTAGCCTACTGTCTATCACTTCACTTCATCCCTTGACCGGGACTAGCCTACTGTCTTTCACTTCACTTCATTCCATGACCGGGACTAGCTTACTGTCTATCACTTCACTTCATCCCTTGACCAGGACTAGCCTACTGTCTATCACTTCACTTTATCCCTTGACCAGGACTAGTCTACTGTTGATCACTTTACTTCATCCCTTGACCGGACTAGTCTACTGTGTATCACTTCACTTCATCCCATGACTGGGACTAGCCTACTGTATATCACTTCACTTCATTCCTTGACCGGGACTAGCCTACTGTCTATCACTTCACTTCATCCCTTGACTGGGACTAGCCTACTGTCTATCACTTCACTTCATCCCATGCCCGGGGCTAGCATACTGTCTATCACTTCATTTCATCCCTTGACCGGGACTAGCCTACTGTCTATCACTTCACTTCATTCCTTGACCGGGACTAGCCTACTGTCTATCACTTCAATTCATCCCTTGACCAGGACTAGTCTACTGTCTATCACTTCACTTCATCCCTTGACCAGGACTAGTCTACTGTCTATCACTTCACTTCATCCGTTGACCAGAACTAGTCTACTCTCTATCACTTCACTTCATCCATTGACCAGGACTAGCCTACTGTCTATCACTTCACTTCATCCCAAGACCGGGACTAGCCTACTGTCTATCACTTCACTTCATCCCTTGACCGGGACTAGCCTACTGTCTATCACTTCACTTCATTCCTTGACCGGGACTAGCCTACTGTCTATCACTTCACTTCATCCCATGACCGGGACGAGTCTACTCTCTATCACTTCTCTTCATGCCATGACCGGGACTAGCCTACTGTCTATCACTTCACTTCATCCCTTGACAAGGACAAGTCTAATGTCTACACTTCACTTCATCCCATGACCGGGACTAGCCTACTGTCTATCACTTCACTTGTTCCCTTGACCAGGACTAGCCTACTGTCTATCACTTCACTTCATCCCTTGACCAGATCTAGTCTACTGTCTATCACTTCACTTCATCCCATGACCGGGACGATTCTACTCTCTATCACTTCTCTTCATGCCACGACCGGGACTAGCCTACTGTCTATCACTTCACTTCATCCCTTGACCAGGACTAGTCTAATGTCTATCACTTCACTTCATCCCATGACTGGGACTAGCCTACTGTCTATCACTTCACTTCATCCCTTGACCGGGACTAGCCTACTCTCTATCACTTCACTTCATCCCTTGACAAGGACTAGTCTAATGTCTACACTTCACTTCATCCCATGACCGGGACTTGCCTACTGTCTATCACTTCACTTCTTCCCTTGACCAGGACTAGCCTACTGTCTATCACTTCACTTCATCCCTTGACCGGGACTAGCCTACTGTCTTTCACTTCACTTCATTCCTTGACCGGGACTAGCCTACTGTCTATCACTTCACTTCATCCCATGACCGGGACGATTCTACTCTCTATCACTTCTCTTCATGCCATGACCGGGACTAGCCTACTGTCTATCACTTCACTTCATCCCTTGACCAGGACTAGTCTAATGTCTATCACTTCACTTCATCCCATGACTGGGACTAGCCTACTGTCTATCACTTCACTTCATCCCTTGACCGGGACTAGCCTACTGTCTATCACTTCACTTCATCCCTTGACAAGGACTAGTCTAATGTCTACACTTCACTTCATCCCATGACCGGGACTAGCCTACTGTCTATCACTTCACTTCTACCCTTGACCAGGACTAGCCTATTGTCTATCACTTCACTTCATCCCTTGACCGGGACTAGGCTACTGTCTTTCACTTCACTTCATTCCATGACCGGGACTAGCTTACTGTCTATCACTTCAATTCATCCCTTGACCAGGACTAGCCTACTGTCTATCACTTCACTTTATCCCTTGACCAGGACTAGTCTACTGTTGATCACTTTACTTCATCCCTTGACCGGACTAGTCTACTGTGTATCACTTCACTTCATCCCATGACTGGGACTAGCCTACTGTATATCACTTCACTTCATTCCTTGACCGGGACTAGCCTACTGTCTATCACTTCACTTCATCCCTTGACTGGGACTAGCCTACTGTCTATCACTTCACTTCATCCCATGCCCGGGGCTAGCCTACTGTCTATCACTTCATTTCATCCCATGACCGGGACTAGCCTAATGTCTATCACTTCACTTCATCCCATGACCGGGGCTAACCTACTTTCTATCACTTCACTTCATCCCTTGACCAGGACTAGTCTACTGTCTATCACTTCTCTTCAACCCTTGACCGGACTAGCCTACTGTTTATCACTTCACTTGATCCCATGACCGGGACTAGCCTACTGTCTATCACTTCACTTCATTCCTTGACCGGGACTAGCCTACTGTCTATCACTTCACTTCATCCCTTGACTGGGACTAGCCTACTGTATATCACTTCACTTTATCCCATGCCCGGGGCTAGCCTACTGTCTATCACTTCACTTCATCCCATGACCGGGACTAGCCTAATGTCTATCACTTCACTTCATCCCATGACCGGGGCTAACCTACTTTCTATCACTTCACTTCATCCCTTGACCAGGACTAGTCTACTGTCTATCACTTCTCTTCAACCCTTGACCGGACTAGCCTACTGTTTATCACTTCACTTGATCCCATGACCGGGACTAGCCTACTGTCTATCACTTCACTTCATTCTTTGAACGGGACTAGCCTACTGTCTATCTCTTCACTTCATCCCTTGACCAGGACTAGTCTACTGTCTATCACTTCACTTCATCCCTTGACCAGGACTAGTCTACTGTCTATCACTTCACTTCATCCGTTGACCAGAACTAGTCTACTGTCTATCACTTCACTTCATCCCTTGACCAGGACTAGCCTACTGTCTATCACTTCACTTCATCCCAAGACCGGGACTAGCCTACTGTCTATCACTTCACTTCATCCCTTGACTGGGACTAGCCTACTGTCTATCACTTCACTTCATTCCTTGACCGGGACTAGCATACTGTCTATCA
>JAHLWY010001648.1:0-17108 GCA_020002185.1 Paraescarpia echinospica
GGTCCTCGACCCCTGGGAGAGATGTACTTACAATGAATGTAGAAAGAGTCGAGTGGACCTCGGCGCCTGGAGGGAGATGTACTTACAGTGAATGTAGAAAGAGGCGAGTGGACCTCGGCGCCTGGGGAGATGTACTTACAATGAATGTAGAAAGAGGCGAGTGGACCTCGGCGCCTCGTGGGAGATGTGCTTATAATTAATATAGAAAGAGGCGAGTTGACCTCGGCGGCTGGGGGAGATGTTCTTACATTGAATGTAGAAAGAGGCGAGTGGTCCTCGACCCCTGGGAGAGATGTACTTACAATGAATGTATAAAGAGTCGAGTGGACCTCGGCGCCTGGAGGGAGATGTACTTACAGTGAATATAGAAAGAGGCGAGTGGACCTCGGCGCCTGGGAGAGATGTACTTACAATGAATGTAGAAACAGTCGAGTGGACCTCGGCGCCTGGAGGGAGATGTACTTACAATGAATGTAGAAAGAGGCGAGTGGACCTCGGCGTTTGGGGGGAGATGTGCTTACAATGCATTTGGAGAAAGGCAAGTGGACCTCGGCGCCTGGCGGGAGATGTACTTACAATGAATGTAGAAAGAGGCTAGTGGACCTCGAAACCTGGGGGAGACGTACTTACAATGAATGTAGAAAGAGGCGAGTGGACCTCGACGCCTGGGGGAGATGTACTTACAATGAATGTAGAAAGAGGCGAGTGGACCTCGGCGCCTGGAGGGAGATGTACTTACAATGAATGTAGAAAGAGGCGAGTGGACCTCGGCGCCTGGGGGAGATGTACTTACAATGAATGTAGAAAGAAACGAGTGGACCTCGGCGCCTGGTGGGAGATGTGCTTATAATTAATATAGAAAGAGGCGAGTTGACCTCGGCGGCTGGGGGAGATGTTCTTACATTGAATGTAGAAAGAGGCGAGTGGTCCTCGACCCCTGGGAGAGATGTACTTACAATGAATGTAGAAAGAGTCGAGTGGACCTCGGCGACTGGAGGGAGATGTACTTACAGTGAATATAGAAAGAGGCGAGTGGACCTCGGCGCCTGGGGGAGATGTGCTTACAATAAATGTAGAAAGAGGCGAGTGGACATCGGCGCCTGGGGGAGATGTACTTACAAAGAATGTAGAAAGAGGCGACTGGACCTCGGCGCCTGGGGATATTTGTGCTTACAATTAATGTAGAAAGAGGTGAGTTGACCTTGGCACCTGGAGGAGATGTACTTAAAGTGAATGTAGATAGAGGCGAGTGGACCTCGGCGCCTGGGGGGAGATGTGCTTACAATGAATGTAGAAAGAGGCTAGTGGACCTTGGCGCCTGTGGGGAGATGTGCTTACAATGAATGTAGAAAGAGGCAAGTGGACCTCGGCGCCTGGCGGGAGATGTACTTACAATGAATGAAGAAAGAGGCGACTGGACCTCGGCGCCTGGGGAGTTATGTGCTTACAATGAATGTAGAAAGAGGCGAGTTGACCTCGGCACCTGGGGGAGATGTACTTAAAGCGAATGTAGATAGAGGCGAGTGGACCTCAGCGCCTGGGGGGAGATGTGCTTACAATGAATGGAGAAAGAGGCGAGTGGACCTCGGCGCCTGTGGGGAGATGTGCTTAAATGAATGTAGAAAGAGGCAAGTGGACATCGGCGCCTGGCGGGAGATGTACTTACAATGAATGTAGAAAGAGGCTTAGTGGACCTCGAAACCTGGGAGAGACGTACTTACAATGAATGTAGAAAGAGGCGAGTGGACCTCGACGCATGGGAGAGATGTACTTACAATGAATGTAGAAAGAGGCGAGTGGACCTCGGCGCCTGGGGGAGATGTGCTTACAATGAATGTAGAAAGAGGCGTGTGGACCTCGGCGCCTGGGGGAGATGTGCTTACAATGAATGTAGAAAGAGGCGTGTGGACCTCGGCGCCTGGGAGGAGATGTGCTTACAATAAATGTAGAAAGAGGCGAGTGGACCTCGGCGCCTGAGGGAGATGTACTTACAAAGAATGTAGAAAGATGCGACTGGACCTCGGCGCCTGGGGAGATATGTGCTTACAATGAATGGAGAAAGAGGCGAGTTGACCTCGGCACCTGGGGGAGATGTACTTAATGCGAATGTAGATAGAGGCGAGTGGACCTCGGCGCCTGGGGGGAGATGTGCTTACAATGAATGTATAAAGAGGCTAGTGGACCTTGGCGCCGGTGGGGAGATGTGCTTACAATGAATGTAGAAAGAGGCAAGTGGACCTCGGCGCCTGGCGGGAGATGTACTTACAATGAATGTCGAAAGAGGCTAGTGGACCTCGAAACCTGGGGGAGACGTACTTACAATGAATATGGAAAGAGGCGAGTGGACCTCGACGCCTGGGAGAGATGTACTTACAATGAATGTAGAAAGAGTCGAGTGGACCTCGGCGTCTGGAGGGAGATGTACTTACAGTGAATGTAGAAAGAGGCGAGTGGACCTCGGCGCCTGGGGGAGATGTACTTACAATGAATGTAGAAAGAGGCGAGTGGACCTCGGCGCCTGGTGGGAGATGTGCTTATAATTAATATAGAAAGAGGCGAGTTGACCTCGGCGGCTGGGGGAGATGTTCTTACATTGAATGTAGAAAGAGGCGAGTGGTCCTCGACCCCTGGGAGAGATGTACTTACAATGAATGTAGAAAGAGTCGAGTGGACCTCGGCGCCTGGAGGGAGATGTACTTACAGTGAATATAGAAAGAGGCGAGTGGACCTCGGCGCCTGGGGGAGATGTGCTTACAATAAATGTAGAAAGAGGCGAGTGGACATCGGCGCCTGGGGGAGATGTACTTACAAAGAATGTAGAAAGAGGCGACTGGACCTCGGCGCCTGGGGAGATATGTGCTTACAATGAATGTAGAAAGAGGTGAGTTGACCTCGGCACCTGGGGGAGATGTACTTAAAGCGAATGTAGATAGAGGCGTGTGGACCTCGGCGCCTGGGGGGAGATGTGCTTACAATGAATGTAGAAAGAGGCTAGTGGACCTTGGCGCCTGTGGGGAGATGTGCTTACAATGAATGTAGAAAGAGGCAAGTGGACCTCGGCGCCTGGCGGGAGATGTACTTACAATGAATGTAGAAAGAGTCGAGTGGACGTCGGCGTCTGGAGGGAGATGTACTTACAGTGAATGTAGAAAGAGGCGAGTGGACCTCGGCGCCTGGGGAGATGTACTTACAATGAATGTAGAAAGAGGCGAGTGGACCTCGGCGCCTGGTGGGAGATGTGCTTATAATTAATATAGAAAGAGGCGAGTTGACCTCGGCGGCTGGGGGAGATGTTCTTACATTGAATGTAGAAAGAGGCGAGTGGTCCTCGACCCCTGGGAGAGATGTACTTACAATGAATGTAGAAAGAGTCGAGTGGACCTCGGCGACTGGAGGGAGATGTACTTACAGTGAATATAGAAAGAGGCGAGTGGACCTCGGCGCCTGGGGGAGATGTGCTTACAATAAATGTAGAAAGAGGCGAGTGGACATCGGCGCCTGGGGGAGATGTACTTACAAAGAATGTAGAAAGAGGCGACTGGACCTCGGTGCCTGGGGAGATATGTGCTTACAATGAATGTTAGAAGAGGTGAGTTGGCCTCGGCACCTGGGGGAGATGTACTTAAAGCGAATGTAGATAGAGGCGAGTGGACCTCGGCGCCTGGGGGGAGATGTGCTTACAATGAATGTAGAAAGAGGCTAGTGGACCTTGGCGCCTGTGGGGAGATGTGCTTGCAATGAATGTAGAAAGAGGCAAGTGGACCTCGGCGCCTGGCGGGAGATGTACTTACAATGAATGTCGAAAGAGGCTAGTGGACCTCGAAACCTGGGGGAGACGTACTTACAATGAATATGGAAAGAGGCGAGTGGACCTCGACGCCTGGGAGAGATGTACTTACAATGAATGTAGAAAGAGTCGAGTGGACCTCGGCGTCTGGAGGGAGATGTACTTACAGTGAATGTAGAAAGAGGCGAGTGGACCTCGGCGCCTGGGGGAGATGTACTTACAATGAATGTAGAAAGAGGCGAGTGGACCTCGGCGCCTGGTGGGAGATGTGCTTATAATTAATATAGAAAGAGGCGAGTTGACCTCGGCGGCTGGGGGAGATGTTCTTACATTGAATGTAGAAAGAGGCGAGTGGTCCTCGACCCCTGGGAGAGATGTACTTACAATGAATGTAGAAAGAGTCGAGTGGACCTCGGCGCCTGGAGGGAGATGTACTTACAGTGAATATAGAAAGAGGCGAGTGGACCTCGGCGCCTGGGGGAGATGTGCTTACAATAAATGTAGAAAGAGGCGAGTGGACATCGGCGCCTGGGGGAGATGTACTTACAAAGAATGTAGAAAGAGGCGACTGGACCTCGGCGCCTGGGGAGATATGTGCTTACAATGAATGTAGAAAGAGGTGAGTTGACCTCGGCACCTGGGGGAGATGTACTTAAAGCGAATGTAGATAGAGGCGTGTGGACCTCGGCGCCTGGGGGGAGATGTGCTTACAATGAATGTAGAAAGAGGCTAGTGGACCTTGGCGCCTGTGGGGAGATGTGCTTACAATGAATGTAGAAAGAGGCAAGTGGACCTCGGCGCCTGGCGGGAGATGTACTTACAATGAATGTAGAAAGAGTCGAGTGGACGTCGGCGTCTGGAGGGAGATGTACTTACAGTGAATGTAGAAAGAGGCGAGTGGACCTCGGCGCCTGGGGGAGATGTTCTTACAATGAATGTAGAAAGAGGCGAGTGGACCTCGGCGCCTGGTGGGAGATGTGCTTATAATTAATATAGAAAGAGGCGAGTTGACCTCGGCGGCTGGAGGAGATGTTCTTACATTGAATGTAGAAAGAGGCGAGTGGTCCTCGAGGGAGAGATGTACTTACAGTGAATGTAGAAAGAGTCGAGTGGACCTCGGCGCCTGGAGGGAGATGTACTTACAGTGAATATAGAAAGAGGCGAGTGGACCTCGGCGCCTGGGGGAAATGTGCTTACAATAAATGTAGAAAGAGGCGAGTGGACATCGGCGCCTGGGGGAGATGTACATACAAAGAATGTAGAAAGTGGCGACTGGACTTCGGCGCCTGGGGAGATATGTGCTTACAATGAATGTAGAAAGAGGTGAGTTGACCTCGGCACCTGGGGGAGATGTACTTAAAGCGAATGTAGATAGAGGCGAGTGGACCTCGGCGCCTGGGGGGAGATGTGCTTACAATGAATGTAGAAAGAGGCTAGTGGACCTTGGCGCCTGTGGGGAGATGTGCTTGCAATGAATGTAGAAAGAGGCAAGTGGACCTCGGCGCCTGGCGGGAGATGTACTTACAATGAATGTAGAAAGAGGCGACTGGACCTCGGCGCCTGGGGAGATATGTGCTTACAATGAATGTAGAAAGAGGCGAGTTGACCTCGGCACCTGGGGGAGATGTACTTAAAGCGAATGTAGATAGAGGCGAGTGGACCTCGGCGCCTGGGGGGAGATGTGCTTACAATGAATGTAGAAAGAGGCGAGTGGACCTCGGCCCCTGTGGGGAGATGTGCTTACAATGAATGTAGAAAGAGGCAAGTGGACCTCGGCGCCTGGTGGGAGATGTACTTACAACGAATGTAGAAAGAGGCTAGTGGACCTCGAAACCTGGGGGAGACGTACTTACAATGAATGTAGAAAGAGGCGAGTGGACCTCGACGCCTGGGAGAGATGTACTTACAATGAATGTAGAAAGACGCGAGTGGACCTCGTCGCCTGGGGGAGATGTGCTTACAATGAATGTAGAAAGAGGCGAGTGGACCTCGGCGCCTGGGGGGAGACGTGCTTACAATAAATATAGAAAGAGGCGAGTGGACCTCGGCGCCTGGGGGAGATGTACTTACAAAGAATGTAGAAAGAGGCGACTGGACCTCGGCGCCTGGGGAGATATGTGCTTACAATGAATGTAGAAAGAGGCGAGTTGACCTCGGCACCTGGGGGAGATGTACTTAAAGCGAATGTAGATAGAGGCGAGTGCACCTCGGCGCCTGGGGGGAGATGTGCTTACAATGAATGTAGAAAGAGGCTAGTGGACCTTGGCGCCGGTGGGGAGATGTGCTTACAATGAATGTAGAAAGAGGCGAGTGGTCCTTCGCGCCTGGGGGGAGATGTACTTACAATGAATGTAGAAAGAGGCGAGTGGACCTCGGCGCCTGGGGGAGATGTACTTACAATGAACGTAGAAAGAGGCGACTGGACCTCGGCGCCTGGGGGGAGATGTGCTTATAATTAATATAGAAAGAGGCGAGTGGACTTCGGCGCCTGGGGGAGAAGTGCTTACAATGAGTGTAGAAAGAGGCGAGTGGACCTCGGCGCCTGGGGGGAGATGTACTTACAATGAATGAAGAAAGAGGCGAGTGGACCTCGACGCCTGGGAGAGATGTACTTACAATGAACGGTGAAAGAGTCGAGTGGACCTCGGCGCCTGGGGGAGATGTACTTACAGCGAATGTTGATAGAGCCGTGTGGACCTCGGCGCCTGGAGGAGATGTGCTTACAATGAATGTAGAAAGAGGCGAGTGGACCTCGGCGCCTGTGGGGAGATGTGCTTACAATGAATGTAGAAAGAGGCAAGTGGACCTCAACGCCTGGCGGGAGATGTACTTACAATGAATGTGGAAAGAGGCAAGTGGACCTCGGCGCCTGGGGCGAGATGTACTTAAAATGAATCTAGAAAGTGGTGAGTGGACCTCGGCGCCTGGGGGAGCTGTACTTACAATGAATGTAGAAAGAGGCGAGTGGACCTCGGCGCCTGGGGGGAGATGTACTTACAATGAACGAAAAAAGAGGCGAGTGGTCCTCGACCCCTGGGAGAGATGTACTTACAATGAATGTAGAAAGAGTCGAGTGGACCTCGGCGCCTGGAGGGAGATGTACTTACAGTGAATGTAGAAAGAGGCGAGTGGACCTCGGCGCCTGGGGGAGATGTACTTACAATGAATGTAGAAAGAGGCGAGTGGACATCGGCGCCTGGGGGGAGATGTGCTTATAATTAATATAGAAAGAGGCGAGTTGACCTCGGCGGCTGGGGGAGATGTTCTTACATTGAATGTAGAAAGAGGCGAGTGGTCCTCGACCCCTGGGAGAGATGTACTTACAATGAATGTATAAAGAGTCGAGTGGACCTCGGCGCCTGGAGGGAGATGTACTTACAGTGAATATAGAAAGAGGCGAGTGGACCTCGGCGCCTGGGAGAGATGTACTTACAATGAATGTAGAAACAGTCGAGTGGACCTCGGCGCCTGGAGGGAGATGTACTTACAATGAATGTAGAAAGAGGCGAGTGGACCTCGGCGCTTGGGGGGAGATATGCTTACAATGCATTTGGAGAAAGGCAAGTGGACCTCGGCGCCTGGCGGGAGATGTACTTACAATGAATGTAGAAAGAGGCTAGTGGACCTCGAAACCTGGGGGAGACGTACTTACAATGAATGTAGAAAGAGGCTAGTGGACCTTGGCGCCTGTGGGGAGATGTGCTTACAATGAATGTAGAAAGAGGCAAGTGGACCTCGGCGCCTGGAGGGAGATGTACTTACAGTGAATGTAGAAAGAGGCGAGTGGACCTCGGCGCCTGGGGGAGATGTACTTACAATGAATGTAGAAAGAGGCGAGTGGACCTCGGCGCCTGGTGGGAGATGTGCTTATAATTAATATAGAAAGAGGCGAGTTGACCTCGGCGGCTGGGGGAGATGTTCTTACATTGAATGTAGAAAGAGGCGAGTGGTCCTCGACCCCTGGGAGAGATGTACTTACAATGAATGTAGAAAGAGTCGAGTGGACCTCGGCGCCAGGAGGGAGATGTACTTACAGTGAATATAGAAAGAGGTGAGTGGACCTCGGCGCCTGGGGGAGATGTGCTTACAATAAATGTAGAAAGAGGCGAGTGGACATCGGCGCCTGGGGGAGATGTACTTACAAAGAATGTAGAAAGAGGCGACTGGACCTCGGCGCCTGGGGATATTTGTGCTTACAATTAATGTAGAAAGAGGTGAGTTGACCTTGGCACCTGGAGGAGATGTACTTAAAGTGAATGTAGATAGAGGCGAGTGGACCTCGGCGCCTGGGGGGAGATGTGCTTACAATGAATGTAGAAAGAGGCTAGTGGACCTTGGCGCCTGTGGGGAGATGTGCTTACAATGAATGTAGAAAGAGGCAAGTGGACCTCGGCGCCTGGCGGGAGATGTACTTACAATGAATGAAGAAAGAGGCGACTGGACCTCGGCGCCTGGGGAGTTATGTGCTTACAATGAATGTAGAAAGAGGCGAGTTGACCTCGGCACCTGGGGGAGATGTACTTAAAGCGAATGTAGATAGAGGCGAGTGGACCTCGGCGCCTGGGGGGAGATGTGCTTACAATGAATGGAGAAAGAGGCGAGTGGACCTCGGCGCCTGTGGGGAGATGTGCTTAAATGAATGTAGAAAGAGGCAAGTGGACATCGGCGCCTGGCGGGAGATGTACTTACAATGAATGTAGAAAGAGGCTTAGTGGACCTCGAAACCTGGGAGAGACGTACTTACAATGAATGTAGAAAGAGGCGAGTGGACCTCGACGCCTGGGAGAGATGTACTTACAATGAATGTAGAAAGAGGCGAGTGGACCTCGGCGCCTGGGGGAGATGTGCTTACAATGAATGTAGAAAGAGGCGTGTGGACCTCGGCGCCTGGGGGAGATGTGCTTACAATGAATGTAGAAAGAGGCGTGTGGACCTCGGCGCCTGGGAGGAGATGTGCTTACAATAAATGTAGAAAGAGGCGAGTGGACCTCGGCGCCTGAGGGAGATGTACTTACAAAGAATGTAGAAAGATGCGACTGGACCTCGGCGCCTGGGGAGATATGTGCTTACAATGAATGGAGAAAGAGGCGAGTTGACCTCGGCACCTGGGGGAGATGTACTTAATGCGAATGTAGATAGAGGCGAGTGGACCTCGGCGCCTGGGGGGAGATGTGCTTACAATGAATGTATAAAGAGGCTAGTGGACCTTGGCGCCGGTGGGGAGATGTGCTTACAATGAATGTAGAAAGAGGCAAGTGGACCTCGGCGCCTGGCGGGAGATGTACTTACAATGAATGTCGAAAGAGGCTAGTGGACCTCGAAACCTGGGGGAGACGTACTTACAATGAATATGGAAAGAGGCGAGTGGACCTCGACGCCTGGGAGAGATGTACTTACAATGAATGTAGAAAGAGTCGAGTGGACCTCGGCGTCTGGAGGGAGATGTACTTACAGTGAATGTAGAAAGAGGCGAGTGGACCTCGGCGCCTGGGGGAGATGTACTTACAATGAATGTAGAAAGAGGCGAGTGGACCTCGGCGCCTGGTGGGAGATGTGCTTATAATTAATATAGAAAGAGGCGAGTTGACCTCGGCGGCTGGGGGAGATGTTCTTACATTGAATGTAGAAAGAGGCGAGTGGTCCTCGACCCCTGGGAGAGATGTACTTACAATGAATGTAGAAAGAGTCGAGTGGACCTCGGCGCCTGGAGGGAGATGTACTTACAGTGAATATAGAAAGAGGCGAGTGGACCTCGGCGCCTGGGGGAGATGTGCTTACAATAAATGTAGAAAGAGGCGAGTGGACATCGGCGCCTGGGGGAGATGTACTTACAAAGAATGTAGAAAGAGGCGACTGGACCTCGGCGCCTGGGGAGATATGTGCTTACAATGAATGTAGAAAGAGGTGAGTTGACCTCGGCACCTGGGGGAGATGTACTTAAAGCGAATGTAGATAGAGGCGTGTGGACCTCGGCGCCTGGGGGGAGATGTGCTTACAATGAATGTAGAAAGAGGCTAGTGGACCTTGGCGCCTGTGGGGAGATGTGCTTACAATGAATGTAGAAAGAGGCAAGTGGACCTCGGCGCCTGGCGGGAGATGTACTTACAATGAATGTAGAAAGAGTCGAGTGGACGTCGGCGTCTGGAGGGAGATGTACTTACAGTGAATGTAGAAAGAGGCGAGTGGACCTCGGCGCCTGGGGAGATGTGCTTATAATTAATATAGAAAGAGGCGAGTTGACCTCGGCGGCTGGGGGAGATGTTCTTACATTGAATGTAGAAAGAGGCGAGTGGTCCTCGACCCCTGGGAGAGATGTACTTACAGTGAATGTAGAAAGAGTCGAGTGGACCTCGGCGCCTGGAGGGAGATGTACTTACAGTGAATATAGAAAGAGGCGAGTGGACCTCGGCGCCTGGGGGAGATGTGCTTACAATAAATGTAGAAAGAGGCGAGTGGACATCGGCGCCTGGGGGAGATGTACTTACAAAGAATGTAGAAAGAGGCGACTGGACCTCGGTGCCTGGGGATATATGTGCTTACAATTAATGTAGAAAGAGGTGAGTTGACCTCGGCACCTGGGGGAGATGTACTTAAAGCGAATGTAGATAGAGGCGAGTGGACCTCGGCGCCTGGGGGGAGATGTGCTTACAATGAATGTAGAAAGAGGCTAGTGGACCTTGGCGCCTGTGGGGAGATGTGCTTACAATGAATGTAGAAAGAGGCAAGTGGACCTCGGCGCCTGGCGGGAGATGTACTTACAATGAATGTCGAAAGAGGCTAGTGGACCTCGAAACCTGGGGGAGACGTACTTACAATGAATATGGAAAGAGGCGAGTGGACTTCGACGCCTGGGAGAGATGTACTTACAATGAATGTAGAAAGAGTCGAGTGGACCTCGGCGTCTGGAGGGAGATGTACTTACAGTGAATGTAGAAAGAGGCGAGTGGACCTCGGCGCCTGGGGAGATGTACTTACAATGAATGTAGAAAGAGGCGAGTGGACCTCGGCGCCTGGTGGGAGATGTGCTTATAATTAATATAGAAAGAGGCGAGTTGACCTCGGCGGCTGGGGAGATGTTCTTACATTGAATGTAGAAAGAGGCGAGTGGTCCTCGACCCCTGGGAGAGATGTACTTACAATGAATGTAGAAAGAGTCGAGTGGACCTCGGCGCCTGGAGGGAGATGTACTTACAGTGAATATAGAAAGAGGCGAGTGGACCTCGGCGCCTGGGGAGATGTGCTTACAATAAATGTAGAAAGAGGCGAGTGGACATCGGCGCCTGGGGGAGATGTACTTACAAAGAATGTAGAAAGAGGCGACTGGACCTCGGCGCCTGGGGAGATATGTGCTTACATTGAATGTAGAAAGAGGTGAGTTGACCTCGGCACCTGGGGGAGATGTACTTAAAGCGAATGTAGATAGAGGCGTGTGGACCTCGGCGCCTGGGGGGAGATGTGCTTACAATGAATGTAGAAAGAGGCTAGTGGACCTTGGCGCCTGTGGGGAGATGTGCTTACAATGAATGTAGAAAGAGGCAAGTGGACCTCGGCGCCTGGCGGGAGATGTACTTACAATGAACGTAGAAAGAGTCGAGTGGACGTCGGCGTCTGGAGGGAGATGTACTTACAGTGAATGTAGAAAGAGGCGAGTGGACCTCGGCGCCTGGGGAGATGTACTTACAATGAATGTAGAAAGAGGCGAGTGGACCTCGGCGCCTGGTGGGAGATGTGCTTATAATTAATATAGAAAGAGGCGAGTTGACCTCGGCGGCTGGGGGAGATGTTCTTACATTGAATGTAGAAAGAGGCGAGTGGTCCTCGACCCCTGGGAGAGATGTACTTACAATGAATGTAGAAAGAGTCGAGTGGACCTCGGCGCCTGGAGGGAGATGTACTTACAGTGAATATAGAAAGAGGGAGTGGACCTCGGCGCCTGGGGGAGATGTGCTTACAATAAATGTAGAAAGAGGCGAGTGGACATCGGCGCCTGGGGGAGATGTACTTACAAAGAATGTAGAAAGAGGCGACTGGACCTCGGTGCCTGGGGAGATATGTGCTTACAATGAATGTTAGAAGAGATGAGTTGGCCTCGGCACCTGGGGGAGATGTACTTAAAGCGAATGTAGATAGAGGCGAGTGGACCTCGGCGCCTGGGGGGAGATGTGCTTACAATGAATGTAGAAAGAGGCTAGTGGACCTTGGCGCCTGTGGGGAGATGTGCTTGCAATGAATGTAGAAAGAGGCAAGTGGACCTCGGCGCCTGGCGGGAGATGTACTTACAATGAATGTAGAAAGAGTCGAGTGGACCTCGGCGTCTGGAGGGAGATGTACTTACAGTGAATGTAGAAAGAGGCGAGTGGACCTCGGCGCCTGGGGGAGATGTACTTACAATGAATGTAGAAAGAGGCGAGTGGACCTCGGCGCCTGGTGGGAGATGTGCTTATAATTAATATAGAAAGAGGCGAGTTGACCTCGGCGGCTGGGGGAGATGTTCTTACATTGAATGTAGAAAGAGGCGAGTGGTCCTCGACCCCTGGGAGAGATGTACTTACAATGAATGTAGAAAGAGTCGAGTGGACCTCGGCGCCTGGAGGGAGATGTACTTACAGTGAATATAGAAAGAGGCGAGTGGACCTCGGCGCCTGGGGGAGATGTGCTTACAATAAATGTAGAAAGAGGCGAGTGGACATCGGCGCCTGGGGGAGATGTACTTACAAAGAATGTAGAAAGAGGCGACTGGACCTCGGCGCCTGGGGAGATATGTGCTTACAATGAATGTAGAAAGAGGTGAGTTGACCTCGGCACCTGGGGGAGATGTACTTAAAGCGAATGTAGATAGAGGCGAGTGGACCTCGGCGCCTGGGTGGAGATGTGCTTACAATGAATGTAGAAAGAGGCTGGTGGACCTTGGCGCCTGTGGGGAGATGTGCTTGCAATGAATGTAGAAAGAGGAAAGTGGACCTCGGCGCCTGGCGGGAGATGTACTTACAATGAATGTAGAAAGAGTCGAGTGGACCTCGGCGTCTGGAGGGAGATGTACTTACAGTGAATGTAGAAAGAGGCGAGTGGACCTCGGCGCCTGGGGGAGATGTTCTTACAATGAATGTAGAAAGAGGCGAGTGGACCTCGGCGCCTGGTGGGAGATGTGCTTATAATTAATATAGAAAGAGGCGAGTTGACCTCGGCGGCTGGAGGAGATGTTCTTACATTGAATGTAGAAAGAGGCGAGTGGTCCTCGAACTCTGGGAGAGATGTACTTACAGTGAATGTAGAAAGAGTCGAGTGGACCTCGGCACCTGGAGGGAGATGTACTTACAGTGAATATAGAAAGAGGCGAGTGGACCTCGGCGCCTGGGGGAAATGTGCTTACAATAAATGTAGAAAGAGGCGAGTGGACATCGGCGCCTGGGGGAGATGTACTTACAAAGAATGTAGAAAGAGGCGACTGGACTTCGGCGCCTGGGGAGATATGTGCTTACAATGAATGTAGAAAGAGGTGAGTTGACCTCGGCACCTGGGGGAGATGTACTTAAAGCGAATGTAGATAGAGGCGAGTGGACCTCGGCGCCTGGGGGGAGATGTGCTTACAATGAATGTAGAAAGAGGCTAGTGGACCTTGGCGCCTGTGGGGAGATGTGCTTATAATGAATGTAGAAAGAGGCAAGTGGACCTCGGCGTCTGGCGGGAGATGTACTTACAATGAATGTAGAAAGAGGCGACTGGACCTCGGCGCCTGGGGAGATATGTGCTTACAATGAATGTAGAAAGAGGCGAGTTGACCTCGGCACCTGGGGGAGATGTACTTAAAGCGAATGTAGATAGAGGCGAGTGGACCTCGGCGCCTGGGGGGAGATGTGCTTACAATGAATGTAGAAAGAGGCGAGTGGACCTCGGCCCCTGTGGGGAGATGTGCCTACAATGAATGTAGAAAGAGGCAAGTGGACCTCGGCGCCTGGTGGGAGATGTACTTACAACGAATGTAGAAAGAGGCTAGTGGACCTCGAAACCTGGGGGAGACGTACTTACAATGAATGTAGAAAGAGGCGAGTGGACCTCGACGCCTGGGAGAGATGTACTTACAATGAATGTAGAAAGACGCGAGTGGACCTCGTCGCCAGGGGGAGATGTGCTTACAATGAATGTAGAAAGAGGCGAGTGGACCTCGGCGCCTGGGGGGAGACGTGCTTACAATAAATATAGAAAGAGGCGAGTGGACCTCGGCGCCTGGGGGAGATGTACTTACAAAGAATGTAGAAAGAGGCGACTGGACCTCGGCGCCTGGGGAGATATGTGCTTACAACGAATGTAGAAAGAGGCGAGTTGACCTCGGCACCTGGGGGAGATGTACTTAAAGCGAATGTAGATAGAGGCGAGTGCACCTCGGCGCCTGGGGGGAGATGTGCTTACAATGAATGTAGAAAGAGGCTAGTGGACCTTGGCGCCGGTGGGGAGATGTGCCTACAATGAATGTAGAAAGAGGCGAGTGGTCCTTCGCGCCTGGGGGGAGATGTACTTACAATGAATGTAGAAAGAGGCGAGTGGACCTCGGCGCCTGGGGGAGATGTACTTACAATGAACGTAGAAAGAGGCGACTGGACCTCGGCGCCTGGGGGGAGATGTGCTTATAATTAATATAGAAAGAGGCGAGTGGATCTCGGTGCCTGGGGGAGAAGTGCTTACAATGAGTGTAGAAAGAGGCGAGTGGACCTCGGCGCCTGGGGGGAGATGTACTTACAATGAATGAAGAAAGAGGCGAGTGGATCTCGACGCCTGGGAGAGATGTACTTACAATGAACGGTGAAAGAGTCGAGTGGACCTCGGCGCCTGGGGGAGATGTACTTACAGCGAATGTTGATAGAGCCGTGTGGACCTCGGCGCCTGGAGGAGATGTGCTTACAATGAATGTAGAAATAGGCGAGTGGACCTCGGCGCCTGTGGGGAGATGTGCTTACAATGAATGTAGAAAGAGGCAAGTGGACCTCAACGCCTGGCGGGAGATGTACTTACAATGAATGTGGAAAGAGGCAAGTGGACCTCGGCGCCTGGGGCGAGATGTACTTAAAATGAATCTAGAAAGTGGTGAGTGGACCTCGGCGCCTGGGGGAGCTGTACTTACAATGAATGTAGAAAGAGGCGAGTGGACCTCGGCGCCTGGGGGGAGATGTACTTACAATGAACGAAAAAAGAGGCGAGTGGTCCTCGACCCCTGGGAGAGATGTACTTACAATGAATGTATAAAGAGTCGAGTGGACCTCGGCGCCTGGAGGGAGATGTACTTACAGCGAATATAGAAAGAGGCGAGTGGACCTCGGCGCCTGGGAGAGATGTACTTACAATGAATGTAGAAACAGTCGAGTGGACCTCGGCGCCTGGAGGGAGATGTACTTACAATGAATGTAGAAAGAGGCGAGTGGACCTCGGCGCTTGGGGGGAGATGTGCTTACAATGCATTTGGAGAAAGGCAAGTGGACCTCGGCGCCTGGCGGGAGATGTGCTTACAATGAATGTAGAAAGAGTCGAGTGGACCTCGGCGCCTGGGGGGAGATGTGCTTATAATTAATATAGAAAGAGGCGAGTTGACCTCGGCGGCTGTGGGAGATGTGCTTACAATGAATGTAGAAAGAGGCAAGTGGATCTCGGCGCCTGGCGGGAGATGTACTTACAATGAATTTGGAAAGAGGCAAGTGGACCTCGGCGCCTGGCGGGAGATGTACTTACAATGAATTTGGAAAGAGGCAAGTGGACCTCGGCGCCTGGGGGGAGATGTACTTAAAATTAATCTAGAAAGAGGCGAGTGGACCTCGGCGCCTGGGGGAGATGTACTTACAATGAATGAAGAAAGAGGCGAGTGGACCTCGACGCCTGGGAGAGATGTACTTACAATGAATGTAGAAAGAGTCTAGTTGACCTCGCCGCCTGGATGGAGATGTACTTACAATTAATGTAGATTACTGCACCGACTCAGGCCGACTGACGGTAACGATGTTCATGAAAGAACGCATATTACATCCCGTAGGTAGCGGATTTGTGTACGCTTTATTTGATATTGTCCCAGTTGACGTGTGTGAAGGGATCTGTTTCTTCCATGATGCACGAGGAACTTACCCTGTGTCGAGTTTGATGTCTTCAGGCCAGCGCCGTTAATGGACACTAACGTGACAATCCTTCCAACTATCTGTTCACGACAAATGACTCCGTTCCTATACTGGTCAGTGGCTGGACATCAGCGCCACCTGGCGTACTCCCTACAGCCCACCAGTTTTCGAGAACCTACAAAGGCCCATGCGATGTTGTTACTTTGTTCTGTTTTATTAACTAACAATGATATATTGGTTACACTTAAATAAAATAAAATAAATACTAACTCCTGGAATTGAATCCGCCATAAATTTATATGGCGGAAATGATCTGGACAGGTCAATAAACAACGATGTATAGCACACATAATTTCGTCATTAGCTGATCAGAGGTTCTATATTGTATGCCATACGTTTGTCCTTCTTCAAAATAAATATGATCAAACAGTTCAGCATCACCTTGCTTTCATTGTCAAAGACTTCGTAGTACACGGCTATGGACGAGTTGTCTCCCTGGAAAGTCGACTGCTCAGTCTGACTCCAAGAGAGATCGACGTGGAATATCAACGTAAACACCGGTGGTGTCATATCGATGTAGACCCCGCCTGAAGACGCCGTCACGGAGCGACCAGACCCGGTGATAGTCTTCACAGTGATACAGTACGGCTGGAGACAAAACTCGTTGGTAATCGCCCCAGTCTGCATCGGGTTCAAAGCGAGGCCGGTCACGTTGATGTGGACAACTTGTGTCTGTTCTGCTTTGCACGTCGTACTGCAAATAAACCGATCGCAAGCGTGCTGGCATGGAATACACGGATGTGTGGTCTGTAAAAAGGCCAGGAATTGACCATAGCATGTTATTTATTCATACAGTCGCCACGTAAGCCCAAATTACGACCGGTCGTATATTACAAAGGTGTTGTTGGTAGAGGTATACAATTGTTTTTAATCAGCATATCCCGGTCGAATGCTGCCGACTGCATTTGCTGTTGTGGTTGCAACTGAAATACCAGGCTTCTATTACGATGAAAAATCCAGCTAGCGTAGTTTATAAATACCTTAACACGCATTGTGTGTAAATTGAACAGCCAAATAGGATTCGAGAGGTTCCGAGACATAAAACTACCTTCTGAAATGACGAGACATCGTCGGCATTTGCTTTGGTTCCACTTGCGGCTTGGAACTCAACGACGGGACGGGCGCTTCCGCGGAATGGGTCTCCGAAACGACATCGTTTAGTGGAT
>JAHLWY010001649.1:0-17104 GCA_020002185.1 Paraescarpia echinospica
AGTGATCATAATGGTTGCCACACTATGGCACAATGTACTGACAGTTCTACACGTGTACAACTAATTCAGTGAACATCATGGTTGCCACACCATGGCACAATGGACTGACAGTTCTACACATGTACAACTATTTCAGTGAACATCATGGTTGCCACACCATGGCACAATGGACTGACAGTTCTACACGTGTACAACTAATTCAGTGAACATCATGGTTGCCACACCATGGTACAATGGACTGACAGTTCCACACGTGTACAAGTAAGTCGGTGAAAATCATGGTTGCCACACCATGGCACAATAGACTGACAGTTCTACACGTGTACAAGTAAATCAGTGAACATCATGGTTGCCACACCATGGCACAATGTACTGACAGTTCTACACGTGTACAACTAATTCAGTGAACATCATGGTTGCCACACCATGGCACAATGGACCGACTGTTCTACACGTATACAAGTAAGTCAGTGAACATCATGGTTGCCACACCATGGCACAATGGACTGACGGTTCTACACGTGTACAAGTAAGTCAGTGAACATCATGGTTGCCACACCATGGCACAATGGACTGACGGTTCTACACGTGTACAAGTAAGTCAGTGAACATCATGGTTGCCACACAATGACAGAATGGACTGACAGTTCTACACGTGTACAAGTAAGTCAGTGAACATCATGGTTGTCACACCATGACACAATGGACTGACAGTTCTACACGTGTACTAGTAAGTCAGTAAACATCATGGTTGCCACACCATGGCACAATGTACTGACAGTTCTATACGTGTACAACTAATTCAGTGAACATCATGGTTGCCACACCATGGCACAACGGACTGGCAGTTCTACACGTGCACATGTAAGTCAGTGAACATCATGGTTGCCACACCATGGCACAATGTGCTGACAGTTCTACACGTGTACAACAAATTTAGTGAACATCATGGTTGCCACACCATGGCACAATGTACTGACAGTTCTACACGTGTACAACTAATTAAGTGAACACCACGGTTGCCACAGCATGGCACAATGGACTGACAGGTCTACACGTGTACAAGTAAGTCAGTGAACATCATGGTTGCCATACCATGGCACAATGTACTGACAGTTATACACGTGTACAAGTAAGTCAGTGAACATCATGGTTGCCACACCATTGCACAATGGACTGACAGTTCTACACGTGTACAAGTAAGTCAGTGAACATCATGGTTGCCACACAATGACACAATGGACTGACAGTTCTACACGTGTACAAGTAAGTCAGTGAACATCATAGTTGCAACACCATGGCACAATGGACTGACAGTTCTACACGTGTACAAGTAAGTCAGAGAACACCATGGTTGCCACACCATGGCACAATGGACTGACAGTTCTACACGTGTACAAGTAAGTCAGTGAACATCATGGTTGCCACACCATGGCTCAATGGACTGACAGTTCTACACGTATACAAGTAAGTCAGTGAACATCATGGTTGGCACACCATGGCACAATGTACTGACACTTCTACACGTGTACAACTAATTCAGTGAACATCATGGTTGCCACACCATGGCACAATGGACTGACAGTTCTACACGTGTACAACTAATTCAGTGAACATCATGGTTCCCACACCATGGCACAAAGTACTGACAGTTCTACACGTGTACAACTAATTCAGTGAACATCATGGTTGCACATCATGGCACAATGGACTGACAGTTCTACACTGTACAACTAATTCAGTGAACATCATGGTTGCCAAACCATGGTACAAAGGACTGACAGTTCTACACATGTAGAAGTAAGTCAGTGAACATCATGGTTGCCACACCATGGCACAATGGACTGACAGTTCTACACGTGTACAAGTAAGTCAGTGAACATCATGTTTGCCACAGCATGGCACAATGGACTGAAAGTTCTACACGTGTACAAGTAAGTCAGTGAACATCATGGTTGCCACACCATGGCACAATGGACTGACAGTTCTACACGTGTACAAGTAAGTCAGTGAACATCATGGTTGCCACACCATGGCACAATATACTGACAGTTCTACACGTGTACAAGTAAGTCATTGAACATCATGGTTGCCACACCATGGCACAATGGACTGACAGTTCTACACGTGTACAATTAATTCAGTGAACATCATCGTTGCCACACCATGGCACAATGTACTGATACTTCTACACGTGTACAACTAATTCAGTGAACATCATGGTTGCCACACAATGGCACAAAGAACTGACAGTTCTACACGTGTACATGTAAGTCAGTGAACATCATGGTTGCCACACCATGGCACAATGGACTGACAGTTCTACACATGTACAAGTAAGTCCGTGAACATCATGGTTGCCACAGCATGGCACAATGGACTGACAGTTCTACACGTGTACAAGTAAGTCAGTGAACATCATGGTTGCCACTCCATGGCACAATGGACTAACAGTTCTACACGTGTACAAGTAAGTCAGTGAACATCATGGTTGCCACACCATGGCACAATATACTGACAGTTCTACACGTGTACAAGTAAGTCATTGAACATCATGGTTGCCACACCATGGCACAATGGACTGACAGTTCTACACGTGTACAATTAATTCAGTGAACATCATCGTTGCCACACCATGGCACAATGTACTGACACTTCTACACGTGTACAACTAATTCAGTGAACATCATGGTTGCCACACAATGGCACAAAGAACTGACAGTTCTACACGTGTACATGTAAGTCAGTGAACATCATGGTTGCCACACCATGGCACAATGAACTGACAGCTCTACACGTGTACAATTAATTCAGTGAACATCATTGTTGCCACACCATGGCACAATGGACTGACAGTTCTACACCTGTACAACTAATTCAGTGAACATCATGGTTGCCACACCATGGCACAATGGACTGACAGTTCTACACCTGTACAACTAATTCAGTGAAGAGCATGGCACAATGGACTGACAGTTCTACACCTGTACAACTAATTCAGTGAACATCATGGTTGCCACACCATGACACAATGGACTGATAGTTCTATACCTGCACAAATAATTCAGTGAACATCACGGTTGCCACATCATGACACAATGGACTGACAATTCTACATTTGTACAACTAATTCGGTGAACATCATGGTTGCCACACCATGGCCCAATGGACTGACAGTTCTACACGTGTACAAGTAAGTCGGTGAACATCATGGTTGCCACACCATGGCACAATGGACTGACAGTTCTACACATGTACAAGTAAGTCAGTGAACATCATGGTTGCCACAGCATGGCACAATGGACTGACAGTTCTACACGTGTACAAGTAAGTCAGTGAACCTCATGGTTGCCACACCATGGCACAATGGACTGACAGTTCTACACGTGTACAAGTAAATCCGTGAACATCATGGTTGCCACACCATGGCACAATATACTGACAGTTCTACACGTGTACAAGTAAGTCATTGAACATCATGGTTGCCACACCATGGCACAATGGACTGCCAGTTCTACACGTGTACAACTAATTCAGTGAACATCATCGTTGCCACACCATGGCACAATGTACTGATACTTCTATACGTGTACAACTAATTCAGTGAACATCATGGTTGCCACACCATGGCACAATGGACTGACAGTTCTACACGTGTACATGTAAGTCAGTGAACATCATGGTTGCCACACCATGGCACAATGGACTGACAGTTCTACACGTGTACATGTAAGTCAGTGAACATCATGGTTGCCACACCATGGCACAATGGACTGACAGTTCTACACGTGTACAACTAATTTAGTGAACATCATGGTTGCCACACCATGGCACAATGTACTGACAGTTCTACACTTGTACAACTAATTAAGTGAACATCATGGTTGAAACACCATGGCTCAATGGACTGACAGTTCTACACGTGTACAATTAATTCAGTGAACATCATGGTTGCCACACCATGGCACAATGTACTGACAGTTCTACACGTGTAAAACTAATTCAGTGAACGTCATGGTTGCCACACCATGGCACAATGTACTGGCAGTTCTACACGTGTACAACTAATTCAGTGAACATCATGGTTGCCACACCATGGCACAACGGACTGACAGTTCTACAGGTGTACATGTAAGTCAGTGAACATCATGGTTGCCACACCATGGCACAATGTGCTGACAGTTCTACACGTGTACAACAAATTTAGTGAACATCATGGTTGCCACACCATGGCACAATGTACTGACAGTTGTACACGTGTACAACTAATTAAGTGAACACCATGGTTGCCACAGCATGGCACATTGGACTGACAGGTCTACACGTGTACAAGTAAGTCAGTGAACATCATGGTTGCCACACCATGGCACAATGGACTGACAGTTCTACACGTGTACAACTAATTCAGTGAACATCATGGTTGCCACACAATGGCACAATGGACTGACAGTTCTACACATGTACAACTATTTCAGTGAACATCATGGTTGCCACACCATGGCACAATGGACTGACAGTTCTACACGTTTACAACTAATTCAGTGAACATCATGGTTGCCACACCATGGTACAATGGACTGACAGTTCCACACGTGTACAAGTAAGTCGGTGAAAATCATGGTTGCCACACCATGGCACAATAGACTGACAGTTCTACACGTGTACAAGTAAATCAGTGAACATCATGGTTGCCACACCATGGCACAATGTACTGACAGTTCTACACGTGTACAACTAATTCAGTGAACATCATGGTTGCCACACCATGGCACAATGGACTGACAGTTCTACACGTGTACAAGTAAGTCAGTGAACATCATGGTTGCCACACCATGGCACAATGGACTGACGGTTCTACACGTGTACAACTAAGTCAGTGAACATCATGGTTGCCACACCATGGCACAATGGACTGACGGTTCTACACGTGTACAAGTAAGTCAGTGAACATCATGGTTGCCACACCATGACAGAATGGACTGACAGTTCTACACGTGTACAAGTAAGTCAGTGAACATCATGGTTGTCACACCATGACACAATGGACTGACAGTTCTACACGTGTACTAGTAAGTCAGTAAACATCATGGTTGCCACACCATGGCACAATGTACTGACAGTTCTATACGTGTACAACTAATTCAGTGAACATCATGGTTGCCACACCATGGCACAACGGACTGGCAGTTCTACACGTGTACATGTAAGTCAGTGAACATCATGGTTGCCACACCATGGCACAATGTGCTGACAGTTCTACACGTGTACAACAAATTTAGTGAACATCATGGTTGCCACACCATGGCACAATGTACTGACAGTTCTACACGTGTACAACTAATTAAGTGAACACCACGGTTGCCACAGCATGGCACAATGGACTGACAGGTCTACACGTGTACAAGTAAGTCAGTGAACATCATGGTTGCCATACCATGGCACAATGTACTGACAGTTATACACGTGTACAAGTAAGTCAGTGAACATCATGGTTGCCACACCATGGCACAATGTACTGACAGTTCTACACGTGTACAAGTAAGTCAGTGAACATCATGGTTGCCACACCATGGCACAATGGACTGACAGTTCTACACGTGTACAACTAATTCAGTGAACATCATGGTTGCCACACCATTGCACAATGGACTGACAGTTCTACACATGTACAACTATTTCAGTGAACATCATGGTTGCCACACCATGGGACAATGGACTGACAGTTCTACACGTGTACAACTAATTCAGTGAACATCATGGTTGCCACACCATGGTACAATGGCCTGACAGTTCTACACGTGTACAAGTATTTGGTGAACATCATGGTTGCCACACCATGGCACAAAGTACTGACAGTTCTACACGTGTACAACTATTTCAGTTAACATCATGGTTGCCACACCATGGCACAATGGACTGTCGGTTCTACACGTATACAAGTAAGTCAGTGAACATCATGGTTGCCACACCATGGCACAATGGACTGACGGTTCTACACGTATACAAGTAAGTCAGTGAACATCATGGTTGCCACACCAAGGCACAATGGACTGACGGTTCTACACGTGTACAAGTAAGTCAGTGAACATCATAGTTGCCACACCATGGCACAATGGACTGACAGTTCTACACGTGTACAAGTAAGTCAGTGAACACCATGGTTGCCACACCATGGCACAATGGACTGACAGTTCTACACGTGTACAAGTAAGTCAGTGAACATCATGGTTGCCACACCATGGCTCAATGGACTGACAGTTCTACACGTGTACAAGTAAGTCAGTGAACATCATGGTTGCCACACCATGGCACACTGTACTGACAGTTCTACACGTGTACAACTAATTCAGTGAACATCATGGTTGCCACACCATGGCACAATGGACTGACAGTTCTACACGTGTACAACTAATTCAGTGAACATCATGGTTGCCACACCATGGCACAATGGACTGACAGTTCTACACGTGTACAACTAATTCAGTGAACATCATGGTTGCACATCATGGTACAAAGGACAAGTTCTACACATGGACTGACAGTTCTACACTGACAGTGTACAAGTAAGTCAGTGAACATCATGGTTGCCACTCCATGGCACAATGGACTAACAGTTCTACACGTGTACAAGTAAGTCAGTGAACATCATGGTTGCCACACCATGGCACAATGGACTGACAGTTCTACACGTGTACAAGTAAGTCAGTGAACATCATGGTTGCCACACCATGGCACAATGGACTGACAGTTCTACACGTGTACACAAACATCATGGTTGCCACACCATGGCACAATCTGACAGTGTACACATCATGGTTGCCACACAATGGCACAAAGAACTGACAGTTCTGGCACACTGACAGTTCTACACGTGTACATGTAAGTCAGTGAACATCATGGTTGCCACACCATGGCACAATGAACTGACAGCTCTACACGTGTACAATTAATTCAGTGAACATCATGGTTGCCACACCATGGCACAATGTACTGACAGTTCTACACGTGTACAACTATTTCAGTGAACATCATGGTTGCCACACCATGGCACAACGGACTGACAGTTCTACATGTGTACATATAAGTCTGTGAACATCATGGTTGCCACACCATGGCACAACGTGCTGACAGTTCTACACGTGTACAACAAATTTAGTGAACATCATGGTTGCCACACCATGGCACAATGTACTGACAGTTCTACACGTGTACAACTAATTAAGTGAACACCATGGTTGCCACAACATGGCACAATGGACTGACAGTTCTACACGTGTACTAGTAAGTCAGTGATCATAATGGTTGCCACACCATGGCACAATGTACTGACAGTTCTACACGTGAACAACTAATTCAGTGAACATCATTGCTGCCACACCATGGCACAATGGACTGACAGTTCTACACGTGTACAACTAATTCAGTGAACATCATGGTTCCCACACCATGGCACAATGTACTGACAGTTCTACACTTGTACAACTAATTCAGTGAACATCATGGTTGCCACACCATACCACAATGGACCGACAGTTCTACACGTGTACAACTAATTCAGTGAACATCATGGTTGCCACACCATGGTACAATGGACTGACAGTTCTACACGTGTACAAGTAAGTCAGTGAACATCACGGTTGCCACACCATGGCACAATGGACTGACAGTTCTTCACATGTACAACTAATTAAATGAACATCATGGTTGCCACACCATGGCACAATGGACTGACAGTTCTACACGTGTACAACTAATTCAGTGAACATCATGTTTGCCACAGATTGGCAAAATGGACTGACAGTTCTACACGTGTACAAGTAATTCAGTGAACATCATGGTTGCCACACCATGGCACAAAGGACTGACGGTTCTACACGTGTACAAGTAAGTCAGTGAACATCATGTTTGCCACACCATGGCACAACGGACTGACAGTTCTACACCTGTACAACTAATTCAGTGAACATCATGGTTGCCACACCATGGCACAATGGACTGACAGTTCTACACGTGTACAAGTAATTCAGTGAACATCATGGTTGCCACACCATGGCAAAATGGACTGACAGTTCTACACGTGTACAAGTAAATCAGTGAACATCATGGTTACCACACCATGACAAAATGGACTGATAGTTCTACACGTGTACAAGTAAGTCAGTGAACATCACGGTTGCCACAGCATGGCACAATGGTCTGACAGTTCTACACGTGTACAACTAATTAAGTTAACATCATGGTTGCCACATCATGGCACAAAGGACTGACAGTTCTACAAGTGTACAACTAATTTAGTGAACATCATGTTTGCCACAGCATGGCAAAATGGACTGACAGTTCTACACGTGTACAACTAATTCAGTGAACATCATGGTTGCACATCATGGTACAAAGGACTGACAGTTCTACACATGTAGAAGTAAGTCAGTGAACATCATGGTTGCCACACCATGGCACAATGGACTGACAGTTCTACACATGTACAAGTAAGTCCGTGAACATCATAGTTGCCACAGCATGGCACAATGGACTGACAGTTCTACACGTGTACAAGTAAGTCAGTGAACATCATGGTTGCCACTCCATGGCACAATGGACTAACAGTTCTACACGTGTACAAGTAAGTCAGTGAACATCATGGTTGCCACACCATGGCACAATATACTGACAGTTCTACACGTGTACAAGTAAGTCATTGAACATCATGGTTGCCACACCATGGCACAATGGACTGACAGTTCTACACGTGAACAACTAATTCAGTGAACATCATGGTTGCCACACAATGGCACAAAGAACTGACAGTTCTACACGTGTACATGTAAGTCAGTGAACATCATGGTTGCCACACCATGGCACAATGAACTGACAGCTCTACACGTGTACAATTAATTCAGTGAACATCATGGTTGCCACACCATGGCACAATGTACTGACAGTTCTACACGTGTACAACTATTTCAGTGAACATCATGGTTGCCACACCATGGCACAACGGACTGACAGTTCTACATGTGTACATATAAGTCTGTGAACATCATGGTTGCCACACCATGGCACAACGTGCTGACAGTTCTACACGTGTACAACAAATTTAGTGAACATCATGGTTGCCACACCATGGCACAATGTACTGACAGTTCTACACGTGTACAACTAATTAAGTGAACACCATGGTTGCCACAACATGGCACAATGGACTGACAGTTCTACACGTGTACTAGTAAGTCAGTGATCATAATGGTTGCCACACCATGGCACAATGTACTGACAGTTCTACACGTGTACAACTAATTCAGTGAACATCATTGCTGCCACACCATGGCACAATGGACTGACAGTTCTACACGTGTACAACTAATTCAGTGAACATCATGGTTCCCACACCATGGCACAATGTACTGACAGTTCTACACTTGTACAACTAATTCAGTGAACATCATGGTTGCCACACCATACCACAATGGACCGACAGTTCTACTCGTGTACAACTAATTCAGTGAACATCATGGTTGCCACACCATGGTACAATGGACTGACAGTTCTACACGTGTACAAGTAAGTCAGTGAACATCACGGTTGCCACACCATGGCACAATGGACTGACAGTTCTTCACATGTACAACTAATTAAATGAACATCATGGTTGCCACACCATGGCACAATGGACTGACAGTTCTACACGTGTACATCTAATTCAGTGAACATCATGTTTGCCACAGATTGGCAAAATGGACTGACAGTTCTACACGTGTACAAGTAATTCAGTGAACATCATGGTTGCCACACCATGGCACAAAGGACTGACGGTTCTACACGTGTACAAGTAAGTCAGTGAACATCATGTTTGCCACACCATGGCGCAACGGACTGACAGTTCTACACGTGTACAACTAATTCAGTGAACATCATGGTTGCCACACCATGGCACAATGGACTGACAGTTCTACACGTGTACAAGTAAGTCAGTGAACATCATGGTTGCCACACCATGGCAAAATGGACTGACAGTTCTACACGTGTACAAGTAAATCAGTGAACATCATGGTTACCACACCATGACAAAATGGACTGACAGTTCTACACGTGTACAAGTAAGTCAGTGAACATCATGGTTGCCACAGCATGGCACAATGGTCTGACAGTTCTACACGTGTACAACTAATTAAGTTAACATCATGGTTGCCACATCATGGCACAAAGGACTGACAGTTCTACAAGTGTACAACTAATTTAGTGAACATCATGTTTGCCACAGATTGGCAAAATGGACTGACAGTTCTACACGTGTACAAGTAATTCAGTGAACATCATGGTTGCCACACCATGGCACAAAGGACTGACGGTTCTACGCGTGTACAAGTAAGTCAGTGAACATCATGTTTGCCACACCATGGCGCAACGGACTGACAGTTCTACACGTGTACAACTAATTCAGTGAACATCATGGTTGCCACACCATGGCACAATGGACTGACAGTTCTACACGTGTACAAGTAATTCAGTGAACATCATGGTTGCCACACCATGGCAAAATGGACTGACAGTTCTACACGTGTACAAGTAAATCAGTGAACATCATGGTTGCCACACCATGACAAAATGGACTGACAGTTCTACACGTGTACAAGTAAGTCAGTGAACATCATGGTTGCCACAGCATGGCACAATGGTCTGACAGTTCTACACGTGTACAACTATTTAAGTTAACATCATGGTTGCCACACCACGGCACAAAGGACTGACAGTTCTACAAGTGTACAACTAATTTAGTGAACATCATGTTTGCCACAGCATGGCAAAATGGACTGACAGTTCTACACGTGTACAAGTAAGTCAGTGAACATCATGGTTGCCACACCATGGCACAACGGACTGACAGTTCTACATGAGTACAACTAATTCAGTGAACATCATGGTTGCCACACCATGGCACAATGGACTGACATTTCTACACGTGTACAAGTAAGTCAGAGAACATCATGGTTGCCACACCATGGCACAATGGACTGACAGTTCTACACGTGTACAACTAATTCAGTGAACATCATGGTGGCCACACCATGGCACAATGGACTGAAAGTTCTACACGTGTACAACTAATTCAGAGAATATCATGGTTGCCACACCATGGCTCAATGGACTGACAGTTCTACACATGTACAACTAATTCAGTTAACATAATGGTTGACACACCATGGCACAAAGTACTGACAGTTCTACACGTGTACAACTAATTCAGTGAACATCATGGTTGCCACACCATGGCACAATGTACTGACAGTTCTACACGTGTACAACTATTTCAGTGAACATCATGGTTGCCACACCATGGCACAACGGCCTGACAGTTCTACCTGTGTACATGTAAGTCTGTGAACATCATGGTTGCCACACCATGGCACAATGTGCTGACAGTTCTACACGTGTACAAGTAAGTCATTGAACATCATGGTTGCCACACCATGGCACAATGGACTGACAGTTCTACACGTGTACAACTAATTCAGTGAACATCATGGTTGCCACACAATGGCACAAAGAACTGACAGTTCTACACGTGTACATGTAAGTCAGTGAACATCATGGTTGCCACACCATGGCACAATGAACTGACAGCTCTACACGTGTACAATTAAGTCAGTGAACATCATGGTTGCCACACCATGGCACGTGAACTGACGGCTCTACCGCGTGTATTACAATTAATTCAGTGAACATCATGGTTGCACCGCTGGCACGAGTAATGCCTGACAGTTCTGCGTGTGCAGCTGGCTTCAATTGAACATCATGGTTGCCACACCATAGCACAACGGCCTGACAGTTCTACATGTGTACATGTAAGTCTGTGAACATCATGGTTGCCACACCATGGCACAATGTGCTGACAGTTCTACACGTGTACAACAAATTTAGTGAACATCATGGCTGACACACCATGGCACAATGTACTGACAGTTCTACACGTGTACAACTAATTAAGTGAACACCATGGTTGCCACAACATGGCACAATGGACTGACAGTTCTACACGTGTACTAGTAAGTCAGTGATCATAATGGTTGCCACACTATGGCACAATGTACTGACAGTTCTACACGTGTACAACTAATTCAGTGAACATCATTGCTGCCACACCATGGCACAATGGACTGACAGTTCTACACGTGTACAACTAATTCAGTGAACATCATGGTTCCCACACCATGGCACAATATACTGACAGTTCTACACTTGTACAACTAATTCAGTGAACATCATGGTTGCCACACCATACCACAATGGACCGACAGTTCTACTCGTGTACAACTAATTCAGTGAACATCGTGGTTGCCACACCATGGTACAATGGACTGACAGTTCTACACGTGTACAAGTAAGTCAGTGAACATCACGGTTGCCACACCATGGCACAATGGACTCAAAGTTCTACACGTGTACAGCTAATTCAGTGAACATCTGGTTGCCGCACCATTGCACAATGGACTGACGATTTCTACACGTGTACAAGTAAGTCAGTGAACATCATGGATTTATACCTGGCTGACGCAATGGACTGACAGTTCTACATTGGCCACAAGTGAAGTCGAAGTGAACATCGCGTTGCCGCACCATGGCACAATGGACTGACGAAAGTTCTACGTGTACAAGTAAGTCAGAAGAACGCCATGGTTGCCACGCAACAATGAACTGACGGTAGTTCTGCACGTGTGCAAGTAAGTCAGTGAACATCATGGTTGCCACGCCGCTTGGCTCAATGGATAACAGTTCTACACGTATACAAGTAAGTCAGTGAACATCATAGTTGCTTACACCGCTGGCACAGTAATGCTGAGCGCACTTCTACGTGTGGCAATTCAGTGAACATCATGGTTGCCACACCATGGCACAATGGACTGACAGTTCTACACGTGTACAACTAATTCAGTGAACATCATGGTTCCCACACCATGGCACAAAGTACTGACAGTTCTACACGTGTACAACTAATTCAGTGAACATCATGGTTGCACATCATGGCACAATGGACTGACAGTTCTACACTGTACAACTAATTCAGTGAACATCATGGTTGCCACACCATGGTACAAAGGACTGACAGTTCTACACATGTAGAAGTAAGTCAGTGAACATCATGGTTGCCACACCATGGCACAATGGACTGACAGTTCTACACATGTACAAGTAAGTCCGTGAACATCATGGTTGCCACAGCATGGCACAATGGACTGACAGTTCTACACGTGTACAAGTAAGTCAGTGAACATCATGGTTGCCACTCCATGGCACAATGGACTAACAGTTCTACACGTGTACAAGTAAGTCAGTGAACAACATGGTTGCCACACCATGGCACAATATACTGACAGTTCTACACGTGTACAAGTAAGTCATTGAACATCATGGTTGCCACACCATGGCACAATGGACTGACAGTTCTACACGTGTACAATTAATTCAGTGAACATCATCGTTGCCACACAATGGCACAATGTACTGATACTTCTACACGTGTACAACTAATTCAGTGAACATCATGGTTGCCACACAATGGCACAAAGAACTGACAGTTCTACACGTGTACATGTAAGTCAGTGAACATCATGGTTGCCACACCATGGCACAATGAACTGACAGCTCTACACGTGTACAATTAATTCAGTGAACATCATGGTTGCCACACCATGGCACAATGGACTGACAGTTCTACACCTGTACAACTAATTCAGTGAACATCATGGTTGCCACACCATGGCACAATGGACTGACAGTTCTACACCTGTACAACTAATTCAGTGAACAGCATGGCACAATGGACTGACAGTTCTACACCTGTACAACTAATTCAGTGAACATCATGGTTGCCACACCATGACACAATGGACTGATAGTTCTATACCTGCACAACTAATTCAGTGAACATCACGGTTGCCACATCATGACACAATGGACTGACAATTCTACATTTGTACAACTAATTCGGTGAACATCATGGTTGCCACACCATGGCCCAATGGACTGACAGTTCTACACGTGTACAAGTAAGTCGGTGAACATCATGGTTGCCACACCATGGCACAATGGACTGACAGTTCTACACATGTACAAGTAAGTCAGTGAACATCATGGTTGCCACAGCATGGCACAATGGACTGACAGTTCTACACGTGTACAAGTAAGTCAGTGAACCTCATGGTTGCCACACCATGGCACAATGGACTGACAGTTCTACACGTGTACAAGTAAGTCCGTGAACATCATGGTTGCCACACCATGGCACAATATACTGACAGTTCTACACGTGTACAAGTAAGTCAGTGAACATCATGGTTGCCACACCATGGCACAATGGACTGCCAGTTCTACACGTGTACAACTAATTCAGTGAACATCATCGTTGCCACACCATGGCACAATGTACTGATACGTCTATACGTGTACAACTAATTCAGTGAACATCATGGTTGCCACACCATGGCACAATGGACTGACAGTTCTACACGTGTACATGTAAGTCAGTGAACATCATGGTTGCCACACCATGGCACAATGGACTGACAGTTCTACACGTGTACATGTAAGTCAGTGAACATCATGGTTGCCACACCATGGCACAATGGACTGACAGTTCTACACGTGTACAACTAATTTAGTGAACATCATGGTTGCCACACCATGGCACAATGTACTGACAGTTCTACACGTGTACAACTAATTAAGTGAACATCATGGTTGCCACACCATAGCTCAATGGACTGACAGTTCTACACGTGTACAATTAATTCAGTGAACATCATGGTTGCCACACCATGGCACAATGTACTGACAGTTCTACACGTGTACAACTAATTCAGTGAACATCATGGTTGCCACACCATGGCACAATGGACTGACGGTTCTTCACGTGTACAAGTAAGTCAGTGAAAATCATGGTTGCCACACCATGGCACAATGGACTTACAGTTCTACACGTGTACAAGTAAGTCAGTGAACATCATGGTTGCCACATTATGGGACATTGGACTGACAGTCCTACATGTGTACATGTAAGTCTGTGAACATCAAGGTTGCTACACCATGGCACAATGTGCTGACAGTTCTACACGTGTACAACAAATTTAGTGAACATCATGGTTGCCACACCATGGCACAATGTACTGACAGTTCTGCACGTGTACAACTAATTAAGTGAACACCATGGTTGCCACATCATGGCACAATGGACTGACAGGTCTACACGTGTACAAGTAAGTCAGTGAACATCATGGTTGCCACACCATGGCACAATGTACTGACAGTTATACACTTGTACAAGTAAGTCAGTGAACATCATGGTTGCCACACCATGGCACAATGTACTGACAGTTCTACACGTGTACAAGTAAGTCAGTGAACATCATGGTTGCCACACCATGGCACAATGGACTGACAGTTCTACACGTGTACAACTAATTCAGTGAACATCATGGTTGCCACACCATGGCACAATGGACTGACAGTTCTACACATGAACAACTATTTCAGTGAACATCATGGTTGCCACACCATGGCACAATGGACTGACAGTTCTACACGTGTACAACTAATTCAGTGAACATCATGGTTGCCACACCATGGTACAATGGCCTGACAGTTCTACACTTGTACAAGTAATTGGTGAACATCATGGTTGCCACACCATGGCACAATGTACTGACAGTTCTACACGTTTACAACTAATTCAGTTAACATCTTGGTTGCCACACCATGGCACAATGGACTGACGGTTCTACACGTATACAAGTAAGTCAGTGAACATCATGGTTGCCACACCATGGCACAATGGACTGACGGTTCTACACGTATACAAGTAAGTCAGTGAACATCATGGTTGCCACACCATGGCACAATTGGCTGACGGTTCTACACGTGTACAAGTAAGTCAGTGAACATCATGGTTGCCACACCATGACAGAATGGACTGACAGTTCTACACGTGTACAAGTAAGTCAGTGAACATCATGGTTGCCACACCATGACACAATGGACTGACAGTTCTACACGTGTACTAGTAAGTCAGTAAACATCATGGTTGCCACACCATGGCACAATGTACTGACAGTTCTATACGTGTACAACTAATTCAGTGAACATCATGGTTGCCACACCATGGCACAACGGACTGGCAGTTCTACACGTGTACATGTAAGTCAGTGAACATCATGGTTGCCACACCATGGCACAATGTGCTGACAGTTCTACACGTGTACAACAAATTTAGTGAACATCATGGTTGCCACACCATGGCACAATGTACTGACAGTTCTACACGTGTACAACTAATTAAGTGAACACCACGGTTGCCACAGCATGGCACAATGGACTGACAGGTCTACACGTGTACAAGTAAGTCAGTGAACATCATGGTTGCCATACCATGGCACAATGTACTGACAGTTATACACGTGTACAAGTAAGTCAGTGAACATCATGGTTGCCACACCATTGCACAATGGACTGACAGTTCTACACGTGTACAAGTAAGTCAGTGAACATCATGGTTGCCACACAATGACACAATGGACTGACAGTTCTACACGTGTACAAGTAAGTCAGTGAACATCATAGTTGCAACACCATGGCACAATGGACTGACAGTTCTACACGTGTACAAGTAAGTCAGAGAACACCATGGTTGCCACACCATGGCACAATGGACTGACAGTTCTACACGTGTACAAGTAAGTCAGTGAACATCATGGTTGCCACACCATGGCTCAATGGACTGACAGTTCTACACGTATACAAGTAAGTCAGTGAACATCATGGTTGGCACACCATGGCACAATGTACTGACACTTCTACACGTGTACAACTAATTCAGTGAACATCATGGTTGCCACACCATGGCACAATGGACTGACAGTTCTACACGTGTACAACTAATTCAGTGAACATCATGGTTCCCACACCATGGCACAAAGTACTGACAGTTCTACACGTGTACAACTAATTCAGTGAACATCATGGTTGCACATCATTGCACAATGGACTGACAGTTCTACACTGTACAATTAATTCAGTGAACATCATGGTTGCCACACCATGGTACAAAGGACTGACA
>JAHLWY010001650.1:0-17055 GCA_020002185.1 Paraescarpia echinospica
TTAAGGACACCCTGGTACAATCGGAAATTATTTGTGTAGAGGTAAAATGTAGAAATTAGTCCTACTGATACAGTCACCTCACAATTAAGGTCACCCTAGGAAAGTACCAAATTATTTTTGCACCAGTAACATGTAGCAGTTAGTCCTGCTAATACAATTACCGAACAATTAAGGTCACCTTGGTACAATCACTCATTATTTCTGTACAAGTAAAGAGTAGAAGTTAGTGCTGCTAATACAGTGACCTCACAATTAAGTTCACCCTAGGACAGAACTAAATGATTTGTGTACCAGTAAAGTGTATACCATTAAAATGTAGAAGTTAGTCCTGCTAATACAGTCACCTCATAATTAAGGTCACCTTGGTACAGTCCCTTATTATTTCTGTACCAGTAAAGTGTAGAAATAGGTCCTGCTAATACATTCACCTGACCATTAACAAGACAGTACAAAATTATTTCTGCACAAGTAAAATGTGGATGTTAGTCCTCTAATATAGTCACCTCATAATTGAAATCACCCTGGAACATGACAAAATTTTTCTATAACAATGAAGCATAGAAGTTAGTCCTGCTAATTCAGGTCACACTGGGAGAGTATCAAATTATTTCTGTACCAGTAAAATGCAGAAGTTAGTCTAGCTAATACAGTGACCTCACAATGAAGGTCACCTTTGTACAGTCTGAAATTATTTCTGTAGCAGTAACGTGTAGAAGTTAGTCCTGCTAATACAGTCATCTCACAATTAAGGTCACCCAAAGACTGTACCAAATGATTTCTGTACATGTAAATTTAGAATTTAGTCCTGGTAATACAGTTACCTCACAATTAAGGTCACCTTGGTAGTCTGAAATTATTTCTACACCAGTAAAATGTAGAAGGATACTCCTGCTAGTAGAATCATCTCATAATTAAGGTCACCCTGGGAGTGTCCAAAATTATTTTTGCACTAGTAAGGTGTAGAAGTTAGTCCTGCTAATACAATCACCTAACAATTAAGGTCACCTTGGTACAATCACTCATTATTTCTGTACAAGTAAAGTGTAGAAGTTAGTGTTGCTAATACAGTCACCTCACAATTAAGTTCACCCTAGGACACAAACAAATGATTTCTGTACCAGTAAAGTGTATACCATTAAAATGTAGAAGTTAGTCCTGCTAATACAGTCACCTCATAATTAAGGTCACCTTGGTACAGTCCCTTATTATTTCTGTACCAGTAAAGTGTAGAAATAGATCCTGATAATACTTTCAGCTGACCATTACCAAGACAGTATAAAATGATTTCTGCACAAGTAAAATTTGGATGTTAGTACTGCTAATATAGTCACCTCACAATTAAAATCACCCTGGAACATTCAAAAATTGTTCTATAACAATAAAGCATAGAAGTTAGTCCTGCTAATTAAGGTCACACTGGGACAGTACCAAATGATTTCTGTACAAGTAAAGTGCAGAAGTTAGTCCCATTAATTCAGTCACCTCACAATTAAGGTCACCTCCGTACAGTCCCTCATTATTTCTGTACCAGTAAAGTGTATAAGATAGTCATTCTAATAGTCACCTCACAATTAAGGTTACCAATGCACAGTCTGAAATTACTTCTGTACCAATAAAGTGTAGAAATTAGGCCTGCTAATACAGTCACCTGACTATTAAGGACACCCTATTACAGTCCGAAATTATTTCTGTAACAACAAAATGTAGAAGTTAGCCCTACTAATACAGTCATCTCACAGTTAAGGTCACCTTCGTACTGTCCAACATTATTTTTGTACCAGTAGAGTGTAGGAAGTTAGTTCTGCTGATACAGTCACCTCACAAATCAGGTCACTTTGGTACAATCCCACATTATTTCTGTACCAGTAAAGTGTAGAAGTTAGTCCTGCTAATACAGTCACATCACAATTAAGGTCACCCAAAGACAGAAACAAATGATTTCTGTACATATAAAGTGTATAATTTAGTCTTGGTAATACAGTTACCTCACAATTAAGGTCACTATGGTACAGTGACACATTATTTCTGTAATAATAAAGTGTATAATTTACCCCTTGTAAAACAGTCACCTCACAATTAAGGTCACCATAGGAGAGTACCAAATTATTTTTGCACCAGTAAGGGGTAGAAGTTAATCCTGCTAATACAGTCATCTCACAATTAAGGTCACCCAAAGACAGTACCAAATGATTTCTGTACATGTAAAGTTAGAATTTAGTCCTGGTAATACAGTTACCTCACAATTAAGGTCACCTTGGTAGTCTGAAATTATTTCTACACCAGTAAAATGTAGAAGGATACTCCTGCTAGTAGAATCACCTCATAATTAAGGTCACCCTGGGAGTGTCCAAAATTATTTTTGCACCAGTAAGGTGTAGAAGTTAGTCCTGCTAATACAATCACCTAACAATTAAGGTCACCTTGGTACAATCACTCATTATTTCTGTACAAGTAAAGTGTAGAAGTTAGTGTTGCTAATACAGTCACCTCACAATTAAGTTCACCCTAGGACACAAACAAATGATTTCTGTACCAGTAAAGTGTATACCATTAAAATGTAGAAGTTAGTCCTGCTAATACAGTCACCTCATAATTAAGGTCACCTTGGTACAGTCCCTTATTATTTCTGTACCAGTAAAGTGTAGAAATAGATCCTGATAATACATTCAGCTGACCATTACCAAGACAGTACAAAATGATTTCTGCACAAGTAAAATGTGGATGTTAGTACTGCTAATATAGTCACCTCACAATTAAAATCACCCTGGAACATTCAAAAATTGTTCTATAACAATAAAGCATAGAAGTTAGTCCTGCTAATTAAGGTCACACTGGGACAGTACCAAATGATTTCTGTACAAGTAAAGTGCAGAAGTTAGTCCCGTTAATTCAGTCACCTCACAATTAAGGTCACCTCCGTACAGTCCCTCATTATTTCTGTACCAGTAAAGTGTATAAGATAGTCATTCTAATAGTCACCTCACAATTAAGGTTACCAATGCACAGTCTGAAATTACTTCTGTACCAATAAAGTGTAGAAATTAGGCCTGCTAATACAGTCACCTGACTATTAAGGACACCCTATTACAGTCCGAAATTATTTCTGTAACAACAAAATGTAGAAGTTAGCCCTACTAATACAGTCATCTCACAGTTAAGGTCACCTTCGTACTGTCCAACATTATTTTTGTACCAGTAGAGTGTAGGAAGTTAGTTCTGCTGATACAGTCACCTCACAAATCAGGTCACTTTGGTACAATCCCACATTATTTCTGTACCAGTAAAGTGTAGAAGTTAGTCCTGCTAATACAGTCACATCACAATTAAGGTCACCCAAAGACAGAAACAAATGATTTCTGTACATATAAAGTGTAGAATTTAGTCTTGGTAATACAGTTACCTCACAATTAAGGTCACTATGGTACAGTGACACATTATTTCTGTAATAATAAAGTGTATAATTTACCCCTTGTAAAACAGTCACCTCACAATTAAGGTCACCATAGGAGAGTACCAAATTATTTTTGCACCAGTAAGGTGTAGAAGTTAGTCCTGCTAATACAGTCATCTCACAATTAAGGTCACCCAAAGACAGTACCAAATGATTTCTGTACATGTAAAGTGTAGAATTTAGTCCTGGTAATACAGTTACCTCACAATTAAGGTCACCTTGGTAGTCTGAAATTATTTCTACACCAGTAAAATGTAGAAGGATATTCCTGCTAATAGAATCACCTCATAATTAAGGTCACCCTGGGAGTGTCCGAAATTATTTTTGCACCAGTAAGGTGTAGAAGTTAGTCCTGCTAATACAATCACCTCATAATTAAGGTCGCACTGGGAGAGTACAAAATTATTGATGTACCAGTAAAGTGTAGAAATTAATTCTGCTAATAGAGTCACTTGACTATTAAGGTCACCTTGGTACAATCACTCATTATATCTGTACAATTAAAGTGTAGAATTTAGTCTTGGTAATACAGTTACCTCACAATTAAGGTCACTATGGTACAGTGCCTTATTATTTCTGTACCAGTAAAGTGTAGAAATAGATCCTGCTAATACATTCACCTGACCATTACCAAGACAGTACAAAATTATTTTTGCACAAGTAAAATGTGGATGTTAGTCCTCTAATATAGTCACCTCATAATTGAAATCACCTTGGAACATTACAAAATTTTTCTATAACAATGAAGTTAGTCCTGCTAATTAAGGTCACACTGGGACAGTATCAAATTATTTCTGTACCAGTAAAGTGCAGAAGTTAGTCTAGCTAATACAGTTACCTCACAATGAAGGTCACCTTTGTACAGTCTGAAATTATTTATGTAGCAGTAACGTGTAGAAGTTAGTCCTGCTAATACAGTCATCTCACAATTAAGGTCACCCAAAGACAGTACCAAATGATTTCTGTACATGTAAAGTGTACAATTTAGTCCTGGTAATACAGTTACCTCACAATTAAGGTCACCTTACTAGTCTGAAATCATTTCTGTAACAACAAAATGTAGAAGTTAGCCCTACTAATACAGTCATCTCACAGTTAAGGTCACCTTCGTACTGTCCAACATTATTTTTGTACCAGTAGAGTGTAGGAAGTTAGTTCTGCTGATACAGTCACCTCACAAATCAGGTCACTTTGGTACAATCCCACATTATTTCTGTACCAGTAAAGTGTAGAAGTTAGTCCTGCTAATACAGTCACATAACAATTAAGGTCACCCAAAGACAGAAACAAATGATTTCTGTACATATAAAGTGTAGAATTTAGTCTTGGTAATACAGTTACCTCACAATTAAGTTCACCGAAAGACAGTACCAAATTATTTCTGTACAAGAAAAGTGTAGATGTTAGTCCTACTAATACAGTCACCTCACAATTAAGGTCATCCTAGGACTGTACCAAATGATTTCTGTACCAGTAAAGTGTGGAAGTTAGTCCTGCTAATATAGTCACCTCACAATTAAAGTCACCCTGGAAAAGTCCCAAAATATGTCTGTACCACTAAAGCATAGAAGTTAGACTTGTTAGCTAAGGTCACACTGGGACAGTCCCAAATGATTTCTGTACCAATAAAGTGAAGAAGTTATTCTAGCTAATACAGTGACCTCACAATGAAGGTCACCTTGCTACAGTCTGAAATTATTTCTGTAGCAGTAACGTGTAGATGTTAGTCCTGCTAATAAGGTCACCTCACAATTATGGTCACCTTGGTAGTCTTAAATTATTTCTACACCAGTAAAATGTAGAAGGATACTGCTGCTAATAGAGTCACCTCATAATTAAGGTCACCCTGGGAGTGTCCCAAATTATTTATGTAACAGCAAAGTGTAGAAAGTTAGTCCTGCTAATATAGTCACCTCACAATTAAGGTCACCTTGAAACAGTCCCTCATTATTTCTGTACCAGTAAAGTGTAGAAATTAGTACTATCAAAACAGTCACCAGACTATTAAGGACACCCTGGTACAATCGGAAATTATTTGTGTAGAGGTAAAATGTAGAAATTAGTCCTACTGATACAGTCACCTCACAATTAAGGTCACCCTAGGAAAGTACCAAATTATTTTTGCACCAGTAACATGTAGCAGTTAGTCCTGCTAATACAATTACCGAACAATTAAGGTCACCTTGGTACAATCACTCATTATTTCTGTACAAGTAAAGAGTAGAAGTTAGTGCTGCTAATACAGTGACCTCACAATTAAGTTCACCCTAGGACAGAACTAAATGATTTGTGTACCAGTAAAGTGTATACCATTAAAATGTAGAAGTTAGTCCTGCTAATACAGTCACCTCATAATTAAGGTCACCTTGGTACAGTCCCTTATTATTTCTGTACCAGTAAAGTGTAGAAATAGGTCCTGCTAATACATTCACCTGACCATTACCAAGACAGTACAAAATTATTTCTGCACAAGTAAAATGTGGATGTTAGTCCTCTAATATAGTCACCTCATAATTGAAATCACCCTGGAACATTACAAAATTTTTCTATAACAATGAAGCATAGAAGTTAGTCCTGCTAATTCAGGTCACACTGGGACAGTATCAAATTATTTCTGTACCAGTAAAATGCAGAAGTTAGTCTAGCTAATACAGTGACCTCACAATGAAGGTCACCTTTGTACAGTCTGAAATTATTTCTGTAGCAGTAACGTGTAGAAGTTAGTCCTGCTAATACAGTCATCTCACAATTAAGGTCACCCAAAGACAGTACCAAATGATTTCTGTACATGTAAATTTAGAATTTAGTCCTGGTAATACAGTTACCTCACAATTAAGGTCACCTTGGTAGTCTGAAATTATTTCTACACCAGTAAAATGTAGAAGGATACTCCTGCTAGTAGAATCACCTCATAATTAAGGTCACCCTGGGAGTGTCCAAAATTATTTTTGCACCAGTAAGGTGTAGAAGTTAGTCCTGCTAATACAATCACCTAACAATTAAGGTCACCTTGGTACAATCACTCATTATTTCTGTACAAGTAAAGTGTAGAAGTTAGTGTTGCTAATACAGTCACCTCACAATTAAGTTCACCCTAGGACACAAACAAATGATTTCTGTACCAGTAAAGTGTATACCATTAAAATGTAGAAGTTAGTCCTGCTAATACAGTCACCTCATAATTAAGGTCACCTTGGTACAGTCCCTTATTATTTCTGTACCAGTAAAGTGTAGAAATAGATCCTGATAATACATTCAGCTGACCATTACCAAGACAGTACAAAATGATTTCTGCACAAGTAAAATGTGGATGTTAGTACTGCTAAAATAGTCACCTCACAATTAAAATCACCCTGGAACATTCAAAAATTGTTCTATAACAATAAAGCATAGAAGTTAGTCCTGCTAATTAAGGTCACACTGGGACAGTACCAAATGATTTCTGTACAAGTAAAGTGCAGAAGTTAGTCCCGTTAATTCAGTCACCTCACAATTAAGGTCACCTCCGTACAGTCCCTCATTATTTCTGTACCAGTAAAATGTATAAGATAGTCATTCTAATAGTCACCTCACAATTAAAGTTACCAATGCACAGTCTGAAATTACTTCTGTACCAATAAAATGTAGAAATTAAGCCTGCTAATACAGTCACCTGACTATAAAGGACACCCTATTACAGTCCGAAATTATTTCTGTAACAACAAAATGTAGAAGTTAGCCCTACTAATAGAGTCATCTCACAGTTAAGGTCACCTTCGTACTGTCCAACATTATTTTTGTACCAGTTGAGTGTAGGAAGTTAGTTCTGCTGATACAGTCACCTCACAAATCAGGTCACTTTGGTACAATCCCACATTATTTCTGTACCAGTAAAGTGTAGAAGTTAGTCCTGCTAATACAGTCACATCACAATTAAGGTCACCCAAAGAGAGAAACAAATTATTTCTGTACATATAAAGTGTAGAATTTAGTCTTGGTAATACAGTTACCTCACAACTAAGTTCACCGAAAGACAGTACCAAATGATTTCTGTACAAGAAAAGTGTAGATGTTAGTCCTACTAATACAGTCACCTCACAATTAAGGTCATCCTAGGACTGTACCAAATGATTTCTGTACCAGTAAAGTGTGGAAGTTAGTCCTGCTAATATAGTCACCTCACAATTAAAGCCACCCTGGAAAAGTCCCAAAATATGTCTGTACCACTAAAGCATAGAAGTTAGACCTGTTAACTAAGGTCACACTGGGACAGTCCCAAATGATTTCTGTACCAATAAAGTGAAGAAGTTATTCTAGCTAATACAGTGACCTCACAATGAAGGTCACCTTGCTACAGTCTGAAATTATTTCTGTAGCAGTAACGTGTAGATGTTAGTCCTGCTAATAAGGTCACCTCACAATTATGGTCACCTTGGTAGTCTTAAATTATTTCTACACATGTAAAATGTAGAAGGATACTGCTGCTAATAGAGTCACCTCATAATTAAGGTCACCCTGGGAGTGTCCCAAATTATTTATGTAACAGCAAAGTGTAGAAAGTTAGTCCTGCTAATATAGTCACCTCACAATTAAGGCCACCTTGAAACAGTCCCTCATTATTTCTGTACCAGTAAAGTGTAGAAATTAGTACTATCAAAACAGTCACCAGACTATTAAGGACACCCTGGTACAATCGGAAATTATTTGTGTAGAGGTAAAATGTAGAAATTAGTCCTACTGATACAGTCACCTCACAATAAAGGTCACCCTAGGAAAGTACCAAGTTATTTTTGCACCAGTAACATGTAGCAGTTAGTCCTGCTAATACAGTTACCGAACAATTAAGGTCACCTTGGTACAATCACTCATTATTTCTGTACAAGTAAAGAGTAGAAGTTAGTGCTGCTAATACAGTGACCTCACAATTAAGTTCACCCTAGGACAGAACTAAATGATCTGTGTACCAGTAAAGTGTATACCATTAAAATGTAGAAGTTAGTCCTGCTAATACAGTCACCTCATAATTAAGGTCACCTTGGTACAGTCCCTTATTATTTCTGTACAAGTAAAGTGTAGAAATATGTCCTGCTAATACATTCACCTGACCATTACCAAGACAGTACAAAATTATTTCTGCACAAGTAAAATGTGGATGTTAGTCCTCTAATATAGTCACCTCATAATTGAAATCACCCTGGAACATTACAAAATTGTTCTATAACAATGAAGCATAGAAGTTAGTCCTGCTAATTAAGGTCACACTGGGACAGTATCAAATTATTTCTGTACCAGTAAAGTGCAGAAATTAGTCTAGCTAATACAGTGACCTCACAATGAAGGTCACCTTTGTACAGTCTGAAATTATTTCTGTAGCAGTAACGTGTAGAAGTTAGTCCTGCTAATACAGTCATCTCACAATTAAGGTCACCCAAAGACAGTACCAAATGATTTCTGTACATATAAAGTTAGAATTTAGTCCTGGTAATACAGTTACCTCACAATTAAGGTCACCTTGGAAGTCTGAAATTATTTCTACACCAGTAAAATGTAGAAGGATACTGCTGCTAGTAGAATCACCTCATAATTAAGGTCACCCTGGGAGTGTCCAAAATTATTTTTGCACCAGTAAGGTGTAGAAGTTAGTCCTGCTAATACAATCACCTAACAATTAAGGTCACCTTGGTACAATCACTCATTATTTCTGTACAAGTAAAATGTAGAAGTTAGTGTTGCTAATACAGTCACCTCATAATTAAGGTCACCTTGGTACATTCCCTTATTATTTCTGTACCAGTAAAGTGTAGAAATAGATCCTGATAATACATTCAGCTGACCATTACCAAGACAGTACAAAATGATTTCTGCACAAGTAAAATGTGGATGTTAGTACTGCTAATATAGTCACCTCACAATTAAAATCACCCTGGAACATTCAAAAATTGTTCTATAACAATAAAGCATAGAAGTTAGTCCTGCTAATTAAGGTCACACTGGGACAGTACCAAATGATTTCTGTACAAGTAAAGTGCAGAAGTTAGTCCCGTTAATTCAGTCACCTCACAATTAAGGTCACCTCCGTACAGTCCCTCATTATTTCTGTACCAGTAAAGTGTATAAGATAGTCATTCTAATAGTCACCTCACAATTAAGGTTACCAATGCACTGTCTGAAATTACTTCTGTACCAATAAAGTGTAGAAATTAGGCCTGCTAATACAGTCACCTGACTATTAAGGACACCCTATTACAGTCCGAAATTATTTCTGTAACAACAAAATGTAGAAGTTAGCCCTACTAATACAGTCATCTCACAGTTAAGGTCACCTTCGTACTGTCCAACATTATTTTTGTACCAGTAGAGTGTAGGAAGTTAGTTCTGCTGATACAGTCACCTCACAAATCAGGTCACTTTGGTACAATCCCACATTATTTCTGTACCAGTAAAGTGTAGAAGTTAGTCCTGCTAATACAGTCACATCACAATTAAGGTCACCCAAAGACAGAAACAAATGATTTCTGTACATATAAAGTGTATAATTTAGTCTTGGTAATACAGTTACCTCACAATTAAGGTCACTATGGTACAGTGACACATTATTTCTGTAATAATAAAGTGTATAATTTACCCCTTGTAAAACAGTCACCTCACAATTAAGGTCACCATAGGAGAGTACCAAATTATTTTTGCACCAGTTAGTCCTGCTAATACAGTCATCTCACAAGTATGGTCACCCATAGACAGTACCAAATGATTTCTGTACATGTAAAGTTAGAATTTAGTCCTGGTAATACAGTTACCTCACAATTAAGGTCACCTTGGTAGTCTGAAATTATTTCTACACCAGTAAAATGTAGAAGGATACTCCTGCTAGTAGAATCACCTCATAATTAAGGTCACCCTGGGAGTGTCCAAAATTATTTTTGCACCAGTAAGGTGTAGAAGTTAGTCCTGCTAATACAATCACCTAACAATTAAGGTCACCTTGGTACAATCACTCATTATTTCTGTACAAGTAAAGTGTAGAAGTTAGTGTTGCTAATACAGTCACCTCACAATTAAGTTCACCCTAGGACACAAACAAATGATTTCTGTACCAGTAAAGTGTATACCATTAAAATGTAGAAGTTAGTCCTGCTAATACAGTCACCTCATAATTAAGGTCACCTTGGTACAGTCCCTTATTATTTCTGTACCAGTAAAGTGTAGAAATAGATCCTGATAATACATTCAGCTGACCATTACCAAGACAGTACAAAATGATTTCTGCACAAGTAAAATGTGGATGTTAGTACTGCTAATATAGTCACTTCACAATTAAAATCACCCTGGAACATTCAAAAATTGTTCTATAACAATAAAGCATAGAAGTTAGTCCTGCTAATTAAGGTCACACTGGGACAGTACCAAATGATTTCTGTACAAGTAAAGTGCAGAAGTTAGTCCCGTTAATTCAGTCACCTCACAATTAAGGTCACCTCCGTACAGTCCCTCATTATTTCTGTACCAGTAAAGTGTATAAGATAGTCATTCTAATAGTCACCTCACAATTAAGGTTACCAATGCACAGTCTGAAATTACTTCTGTACCAATAAAGTGTAGAAATTAGGCCTGCCAATACAGTCACCTGACTATTAAGGACACCCTATTACAGTCCGAAATTATTTCTATAACAACAAAATGTAGAAGTTAGCCCTACTAATACAGTCATCTCACAGTTAAGGTCACTTTGGTACAATCCCACATTATTTCTGTACCAGTAAAGTGTAGAAGTTAGTCCTGCTAATACAGTCACATCACAATTAAGGTCACCCAAAGAGAGAAACAAATGATTTCTGTACATGTAAAGTGTAGAATTTAGTCTTGGTAATACAATTACCTCACAATTAAGGTCACCATGGTACAGTGACACATTATTTCTGTAATAATAAAGTGTAGAATTTACCCCTTGTAAAACAATCACCTCACAATTAAGGTCACCCTAAGAGAGTACCAAATTATTTCTGCACCAGGAAGGTGAGGAAGTTATTCCTGATGATACAGTCACCTCACAAATAAAGACACCTTGGTACAATCCTACATTATTTTTGTACCAGTAAAGTGTAGAAGTTAGTCCTGCTAATACAGTCACCTCATAATTAAGGTCACCCTGGGAGATTCCCAAATTATTTATATACCAGTAAAGTGTAGAAATTAATCCTGCTAATACAGTCACTTGACTATTAAGGTCAACATGGTACAGTCCCATATTATTTCTGTACCAGTAAAATGTAGAAGTTAGTCCTGCTAATACAGTTACCTCACAATTAAGTTCACCCAAAGACAGTACCAAATGATTTCTGTACAAGAAAAGTGTAGATGTTAGTCCTACTAATACAGTCACCTCACAATTAAGGTCATCCTAGGACTGTACCAAATGATTTCTGTACCAGTAAAGTGTGGAAGTTAGTCCTGCTAATATAGTCACCTCACAATTAAAGTCACCCTGGAAAAGTCCCAAAATATGTCTGTACCACTAAAGCATAGAAGTTAGACCTGTTAACTAAGGTCACACTGGGACAGTCCCAAATGATTTCTGTACCAATAAAGTGAAGAAGTTATTCTAGCTAATACAGTGACCTCACAATGAAGGTCACCTTGCTACAGTCTGAAATTATTTCTGTAGCAGTAACGTGTAGATGTTAGTCCTGCTAATAAGGTCACCTCACAATTATGGTCACCTTGGTAGTCTTAAATTATTTCTACACCAGTAAAATGTAGAAGGATACTGCTGCTAATAGAGTCACCTCATAATTAAGGTCACCCTGGGAGTGTCCCAAATTATTTATGTAACAGCAAAGTGTAGAAAGTTAGTCCTGCTAATATAGTCACCTCACAATTAAGGTCACCTTGAAACAGTCCCTCATTATTTCTGTACCAGTAAAGTGTAGAAATTAGTACTATCAAAACAGTCACCAGACTATTAAGGACACCCTGGTACAATCGGAAATTATTTGTGTAGAGGTAAAATGTAGAAATTAGTCCTACTGATACAGTCACCTCACAATTAAGGTCACCCTAGGAAAGTACCAAATTATTTTTGCACCAGTAACATGTAGCAGTTAGTCCTGCTAATACAATTACCGAACAATTAAGGTCACCTTGGTACAATCACTCATAATTTCTGTACAAGTAAAGAGTAGAAGTTAGTGCTGCTAATACAGTGACCTCACAATTAAGTTCACCCTAGGACATAACTAAATGATTTGTGTACCAGTAAAGTGTATACCATTAAAATGTAGAAGTTAGTCCTGCTAATACAGTCATCTCATAATTAAGGTCACCTTGGTACAGTCCCTTATTATTTCTGTACCAGTAAAGTGTAGAAATAGGTCCTGCTAATACATTCACCTGACCATTACCAAGACAGTACAAAATTATTTCTGCACAAGTAAAATGTGGATGTTAGTCCTCTAATATAGTCACCTCATAATTGAAATCACCCTGGAACATTACAAAAAATTTCTATAACAATGAAGCATAGAAGTTAGTCCTGCTAATTAAGGTCACACTGGGACAGTATCAAATTATTTCTGTACCAGTAAAGTGCAGAAGTTAGTCTAGCTAATACAGTGACCTCACAATGAAGGTCACCTTTGTACAGTCTGAAATTATTTCTGTAGCAGTAACGTGTAGAAGTTAGTCCTGCTAATACAGTCATCTCACAATTAAGGTCACCCAAAGACAGTACCAAATGATTTCTGTACATGTAAAGTTAGAATTTAGTCCTGGTAATACAGTTACCTCACAATTAAGGTCACCTTGGTAGTCTGAAATTATTTCTACACCAGTAAAATGTAGAAGGATACTCCTGCTAGTAGAATCATCTCATAATTAAGGTCACCCTGGGAGTGTCCAAAATTATTTTTGCACCAGTAAGGTGTAGAAGTTAGTCCTGCTAATACAATCACTTAACAATTAAGGTCACCTTGGTACAATCACTCATTATTTCTGTACAAGTAAAGTGTAGAAGTTAGTGTTGCTAATACCGTCACCTCACAATTAAGTTCACCCTACGACACAAACAAATGATTTCTGTACCAGTAAAGTGTATACCATTAAAATGTAGAAGTTAGTCCTGCTAATACAGTCACCTCATAATTAAGGTCACCTTGGTACAGTCCCTTATTATTTCTGTACCAGTAAAGTGTAGAAATAGATCCTGATAATACATTCAGCTGACCATTAACAAGACAATACAAAATGATTTCTGCACAAGTAAAATATGGATGTTAGTACTGCTAATATAGTCACCTCACAATTAAAATCACCCTGGAACATTCAAAAATTGTTCTATAACAATAAAGCATAGAAGTTAGTCCTGCTAATTAAGGTCACACTGGGACAGTACCAAATGATTTCTGTACAAGTAAAGTGCAGAAGTTAGTCCCGTTAATTCAGTCACCTCACAATTAAGGTCACCTCCGTACAGTCCCTCATTATTTCTGTACCAGTAAAGTGTATAAGATAGTCATTCTAATAGTCACCTCACAATTAAGGTTACCAATGCACAGTCTGAAATTACTTCTGTACCAATAAAGTGTAGAAATTAGGCCTGCTAATACAGTCACCTGACTATTAAGGACACCCTATTACAGTCCGAAATTATTTCTGTAACAACAAAATGTAGAAGTTAGCCCTACTAATACAGTCATCTCACAGTTAAGGTCACCTTCCTACTGTCCAACATTATTTTTGTACCAGTAGAGTGTAGGAAGTTAGTTCTGCTGATACAGTCACCTCACAAATCAGGACACATTTGTACAATCCCACATTATTTCTGTACCAGTAAAGTGTAGAAGTTAGTCATGCTAATACAGTCACATCACAATTAAGGTCACCCAAAGACAGAAACAAATGATTTCTGTACATATAAAGTGTAGAATTTAGTCTTGGTAATACAGTTACCTCACAACTAAGTTCACCAAAAGACAGTACCAAATGATTTCTGTACAAGAAAAGTGTAGATGTTAGTCCTACTAATACAGTCACCTCACAATTAAGGTCATCCTAGGACTGTACCAAATGATTTCTGTACCAGTAAAGTGTGGAAGTTAGTCCTGCTAATATAGTCACCTCACAATTAAAGTCACCCTGGAAAAGTCCCAAAATATGTCTGTACCACTAAAGCATAGAAGTTAGACCTGTTAACTAAGGTCACACTGGGACAGTCCCAAATGATTTCTGTACCAATAAAGTGAAGAAGTTATTCTAGCTAATACAGTGACCTCACAATGAAGGTCACCTTGCTACAATCTGAAATTATTTCTGTAGCAGTAACGTGTAGATGTTAGTCCTGCTAATAAGGTCACCTCACAATTATGGTCACCTTGGTAGTCTTAAATTATTTCTACACCAGTAAAATGTAGAAGGATACTGCTGCTAATAGAGTCACCTCATAATTAAGGTCACCCTGGGAGTGTCCCAAATTATTTATGTAACAGCAAAGTGTAGAAAGTTAGTCCTGCTAATATAGTCACCTCACAATTAAGGTCACCTTGAAACAGTCCCTCATTATTTCTGTACCAGTAAAGTGTAGAATTTAGTACTATCAAAACAGTCACCAGACTATTATGGACACCCTGGTACAATCGGAAATTATTTGTGTAGAGGTAAAATGTAGAAATTAGTCCTACTGATACAGTCACCTCACAATTAAGGTCACCCTAGGAAAGTACCAAATTATTTTTGCACCAGTAACATGTAGCAGTTAGTCCTGCTAATACAATTACCGAACAATTAAGGTCACCTTGGTACAATCACTCATTATTTCTGTACAAGTAAAGAGTAGAAGTTAGTGCTGCTAATACAGTGACCTCACAATTAAGTTCACCCTAGGACAGAACTAAATGATCTGTGTACCAGTAAAGTGTATACCATTAAAATGTAGAAGTTAGTCCTGCTAATACAGTCACCTCATAATTAAGGTCACCTTGGTACAGTCCCTTATTATTTCTGTACAAGTAAAGTGTAGAAATATGTCCTGCTAATACATTCACCTGACCATTACCAAGACAGTACAAAATTATTTCTGCACAAGTAAAATGTGGATGTTAGTCCTCTAATATAGTCACCTCATAATTGAAATCACCCTGGAACATTACAAAATTGTTCTATAACAATGAAGCATAGAAGTTAGTCGTGCTAATTAAGGTCACACTGGGAGAGTATCAAATTATTTCTATACCAGTAAAGTGCAGAAGTTAGTCTAGCTAATACAGTGACCTCACAATGAAGGTCACCTTTGTACAGTCTGAAATTATTTCTGTAGCAGTACCGTGTAGAAGTTAGTCCTGCTAATACAGTCATCTCTAAATTAAGTTCACCCAAAGACAGTACCAAATGATTTCTGTACATGTAAAGTTAGAATTTAGTCCTGGTAATACAGTTACCTCACAATTAAGGTCACCTTGGAAGTCTGAAATTATTTCTACACCAGTAAAATGTAGAAGGATACTCCTGCTAGTAGAATCACCTCATAATTAAGGTCACCCTGGGAGTGTCCAAAATTATTTTTGTACCAGTAAGGTGTAGAAGTTAGTCCTGCTAATACAATCACCTAACAATTAAGGTCACCTTGGTACAATCACTCATTATTTCTGTACAAGTAAAGTGTAGAAGTTAGTGTTGATAATACAGTCACCTCACAATTAAGTTCACCCTAGGACACAAACAAATGATTTCTGTACCAGTAAAGTGTATACCATTAAAATGTAGAAGTTAGTCCTGCTAATACAGTCACCTCATAATTAAGGTCACCTTGGTACAGTCCCTTATTATTTCTGTACCAGTAAAGTGTAGAAATAGATCCTAATAATACATTCAGCTGACCATTACCAAGACAGTACAAAATGATTTCTGCACAAGTAAAATGTGGATGTTAGTACTGCTAATATAGTCACCTTACAATTAAAATCACCCTGGAACATTCAAAAATTGTTCTATAACAATAAAGCATAGAAGTTAGTCCTGCTAATTATGGTCACACTGGGACAGTACCAAATGATTTCTGTACAAGTAAAGTGCAGAAGTTAGTCCCGTTAATTCAGTCTTCTCACAATTAAGGTCACCTCCGTACAGTCCCTCATTATTTCTGTACCAGTAAAGTGTATAAGATAGTCATTCTAATAATCACCTCACAATTAAGGTTACCAATGCACAGTCTGAAATTACTTCTGTACCAATAAAGTGTAGAAATTAGGCCTGCTAATACAGTCACCTGACTATTAAGGACACCCTATTACAGTCCGAAATTATTTCTGTAACAACAAAATGTAGAAGTTAGCCCTACTAATACAGACATCTCACAGTTAAGGTCACCTTCGTACTGTCCAACATTATTTTTGTACCAGTAGAGTGTAGGAAGTTAGTTCTGCTGATACAGTCACCTCACAAATCAGGTCACTTTGGTACAATCCCACATTATTTATGTACCAGTAAAGTGTAGAAGTTAGTCCTCCTAATACAGTGACATCACAATTAAGGTCACCCAAAGACAGAAACAAATGATTTCTGTACATATAAAGTGTAGAATTTAATCTTGGTAATACAGTTACCTCACAATTAAGGTCACTATGGTACAGTGACAC